>VDFB02065333.1:46286-214192 GCA_007258455.2 Sequoia sempervirens
AATTAGACCAAGCACAGAGAGCCACATGGAGGGTATTGAAGCAAGCTTTCCAAGAGGAGTTCAAACTCCTATGGGATGATAGCGAGATCATCACAAAGATATACAATACTAAACAAGGAAAGCATGAGGGCATGCGGACCTACAATCGGAAATTAAAAGACTTGATAGGAAAGCTTGAGGCACAGCTGATAGATGGCCTAAAGAAGCGATGGTTTATTGAAGGGTTGATTCCCTCGCTTCGGCAAAAAATGAAAGTGGTACCGCCATCTTCATACACTGAAGCATATAATCGGGCGATGGACATTGAAAGTGAGAGCAAGACATCCTCGAAGGGGAAGAAGAAAGATGACGAAGAGAGTGCCAAGGAAAGTGAAGATGAATCAACAACTGTGCAAGCTCTTCGTTGGGACATGATGCGGATGATGAAAGAATTGAAAGCCGACAAGGAAGGTTCCAAGGAGGCGAATGAATTATGGTGTACCGAATGCAAGACGAAAGGTCATATAAAGGCGAACTGCCCAAAAAAATTATTCTGTGACATCTGCCAAGTTATGGGACACTCCATCAAGGAGTGCATGTACAACTTGAAAGCCAAAAGTGCACAAGTACTCTTCACTCATGGAGAACAGTCAACCCCTCCGACCACACTGCCAAAACCACAGAACAACAATGCATCCCCTGTAGGCTACCGTAACAATTGGAGAAATAATACGCCCAGAAGCAAAATTTAGTACGATAGCAAAGGATGGCCCATGATCCAGTGCTGGAACTGTAATGAATGGGGTCACTTTGCGAGGGATTGTCAGAGCAGCCAAGGCACCGGGGGAAAGTTATGAAAATGGTGTGGACCGGGTGATCATGAAGACACCGACTGTCCAAAGCAGAAAGTTAGTATCAATATGCTGGAGATAGCCGACGAAGAAGTTTTGGCAATCACAAGGGCGTAGTCGAAAAAGGAAAATTATCCAGACCCTCGTACGGAGAAAGACAAACTCCGGGAAGCCAAGACAAAAGTAGAAGAGGAAATGGTGAATGAACGCAGAAATTCCAAAGCTACCAGTATGTTGCTGCAGTCGAAGTCGGAGAAGAACATAGTACGACAGGTGCTTCACACAACAGTACCAATCAAGGTAACTGGCCTTTTGCAAACGATGCCTTATCTGAGAGTAGCGCTTACAAATGTTATTGAAGAGAATTTTCAGAAGGGTCCACTAGAACAAATGCCAGAACTAGTAGCCGAGACCACAGACCCAATGCTACTCGCAGTAAATATCGGGAGGAAACTAGCCGTCATCGAGATGGAAATTTTGGGAATGAAATTATCTAACACTATCGTTGACGGAGGTTCGGGAGTAAACGTATTGCCAAAGGAGAAATGGAAGTGTTTGGGTAAGCTGACTCTCTGGCCCCTAACATTCCACCTCGTAGGAGCAAATCAGCATGGCATCAAACCCCTTGGTACACTAATGGAACAAAAAGTCTTGATCGACACGCAACTGTTTTTGCTAAATTTTGTCGTCATCCCACTGGAGAAAAAGGCGTACGATGCACTATTGGGATGAGGATGGTTGATCGCTGCCAAGAAAAACCACAACTAGAAGAGGAATACACTCTCGATAGAGAGTCGGGGGAGGAAGTACACTATTGATTTGAAGAACCAGGCGGTTAGTGAAGATCTGGTGTCTTCGGCATCCAAATCGGGAGGAGAATCAGATGTTGATGACGAAAGAAAATTAATGGAGCCAAATGAAGAAGGTGTACTAGAGATTGGGAGTTGCTCGGAGGACGAGACCAGTTCGCTGAACGGACTATTTCACTGGAAAATGGAAGATTATGAAGTCTTCCGCCCTGATTGCAACATGCTACAAGTCAAGGAGGGGGAAGCGGAAGAAGACAAAGGCTCGACCAGTGAAACATTTCCCCTAGAGTACAAAAAGTATAAGGAAGGTACGGAAAAATTGGATGTGACGCCAGCACACAAGTTTGAATGGGACAAAATCATTAAGTACGAGGAGCCAACGCTGAAGAAGGTAAACCTTGGGGAACCAAAAAAACCTAAGGAGATCCTTGTGGGTGATGATTGGGGCCCCGTACTGAAGGCGGCAACATTCAGAATCTTCATGGAGTATAAAGATGCCTTTTCCTGGATGTATAAAGATCTAAAAGGCGTACCACCAGAGTTATGCGTACACATGGTCCCTCTCGTACTGGGAGCCCAGCCCGTACGGAAGCGACCGTACATAATGAATAAAAATTATGCCGCTAAAGTACAAGAGGAGATTGAGAATATGTTGGAAGCATGCATCATTTTCAAAGTGGATGTCAATGAGTGGGTATCACCGATCATCATATCCTTGAAGAAAGAAAGGGAGCAAATTAGAATATGTGTTGACTTTCGGAGTCTGAATGCAGTGACCATCAAGGACCCATTTCCTATTCCCTTCACTGACACAATCCTCAAAGAAGTTGTCGGGCATGAAATGTACTCGTTCCTAGATGGATTTTTGGGCTACAACCAAATTAGTATCGCAGAGGAAGACAAATTGAAGTCTACGTTCATGGTTGAGGACGGGGTGTACGCATACAACCAGATGCCATTTGGGTTGTGCAACACACCGGCCACGTTCCAGAGGATAATACTCCACATTTTTGAAAAAAAATTTGTAGGTAATTTCAAAGTCTTCCTCGATGACTGGTCAATTTATAGTGATAAGGAAAAACATTTGAAAGCTTTAGGCGAGTGCATGGAAATATGTAGAGTAGCCCACCTTGCTTTGAATCCCAAGAAATGTAGATTTATGGTGCCACAAGGAAAGTTGCTCAGACACATTGTGTGTAAGGCTGGGTTGAAAAATGATCTCGACAAGGTGCGAGTAATCGTACAGATGGAGGCTCCAGAGAACGTCACCGGTGTGAAGTCCTTCCTCGAGCATGTGGGATACTATCGGAGATTTATTAAAAATTTTGTGCAAGTGTCATATCTTCTTGACCTACTGACGAGGAAGGGCCAACCATTCATATGGGCTGAAGAATAGGAGAAGGCATTCAATGAACTAAAGGACCGATTGATCAGCTCACCTATATTGATGTATCCGGACTGGGATAAGGAGTTTCATGTACATGTGGATGCCTCTAATTTTTCCATTGGAGCAACACTAGCACAAGTGGGAGCACATGGGTTGGACCATCCGGTTTTCTTTGCCAGTCGGCTACTTTCAAGAGTTGAAAGGAATTACAGTACGACCGAGCATGAAGCACTAGGAATGGTTTACTCCATATAGAAGTTCGGGCACTATCTCCTAGCCACGCTGTTCACCTTTTATGTGGATCATCAAGCCTTAATGTATTTAGTGAACAAGCCAATCATTCAAGGACGAGTAAGCAGGTGGCTATTACTGCTTCAAGAGTTTACATTTACCATCATCGTAGGACCGGGTAAGAGCCATGCGATTGCTGATCAGTTGTCTAGAATCCGGTCGGACGAACCTGCCGAGGGAGGGGTGAATGAAGATTTTTCGGATGCACACTTATTTCAGATTGTAGTGTTACCCTCGGGTATGAGAAGATTGGGGAATATTTTTCCACCTCCACGTTTCTGAAAGAAATGCCACCAGTGGAAAGGCAAAAGCTTGTCTTGAAAAGTAAGACGTTCCAGTTGATTAATGGCTTGCTTTACAAGATGGGGCCTGATCAGATCCTCCGGAGATGTGTTATAGAAGAAGAGATATCAGGCGTACTGGAGGAGGCACATGAAGGTCTAGCTGGCGGTCACATGGGACCGGATGCTACGGCGAGAAAAATTCTTTTGGTAGGCCTATGGTGGCCAACGATGCATACTGACGCTAGAGAGTGGGTGTTAGGCTGTGACACCTACTAGAGGGTGGGCAAACCATTAAAGCGAGACTTCATGCCACTGCATCCCTCACAACCACAAGAGTTGTTCGAACGATGGGGATTGGATTTCATTGGACCATTGAAGGTAAGTCAGTTGCATAGGTGTCGATACATTATGGTTGCTACTAAATATCTGACGAAGTGGGCTGAAGCTAGAGCATTACCAAACAACACAACACATAGTATGGCAAGATTTATCTATGAGAAAATAGTGACATGGTACGACATTCCTATTTAGATCACGAGTGATCATGGAGGGAATTTTTCAATCATGTCATCAGGTTGATGACGACGGAGTTCTGGATCTTTCACAACCTATCAAGTCCGTACTACCCACAAGCTAATGGCTAGGCAAAGTCTACAAATAAAGTGCTAGTATCAGTCATCCACAAGTCATGTGTAGAAGAAGCTGACTGGGAAGAGAGATTACCATCTGTTCTGTGGGCATTCCGTACGACGTACAAGGTAATGACAGGCCACACACCCTTTCAATTAATGTACGGTCAGGAAGCGGTGATGCCGATGGAATACATGGTACCTAGCTTAAGGATAGCCGTGGAGAATCGGCTAGGTGATATGGAAAGTTTAAAAGAATGACTATACCAACTTAATAAACTGGATGAGCGAAGGATAATGGCACAATGGACGATGGAGAACATGTAGCGAAGAAGGAAGTATTGGCATGATAAGCACCTCCGGCGAATGAACTTCCGGCCAGGACAATTAGTTCTGAAATATAATGGCCACAATGAGATTAAGCCAGGGAAATTCAAGGTTCGTTGGTTAGGACCGTTCCAAGTTTGGGAAGTCCATGACAATGGCTCTATAAAACTGGAGAATTTAGATCCGTCACTCCTACTAGAAGCGATCAATGGTTCCAAGTTGAAGCAGTATCAAGAAAGGAAGGAGAATGCTATTGCCATCAATATGTTGGGCTATGCTACTAAAGAAGACTGGGTTGTGCAAGAAGAGGATTTGCAAGAATATGACTGGGGTCCGAGAGGCCCTGGCTATGCAGCCGAAGGAGTTTGGATGGAGTCAGGCGTGGATCAAATCATTGAAGAGAGACTGGTGCAGAAGAAGGTAGAAGGCATTGTTGTACCTCAGATGCACAAGCACCTAACCAATGCAGTATTCGGGACACCAACACTATGGCGGAGAATGGGTGGACATTGGTGTTACATTGCTCTGTATGAAGGCCTCCAACGAGGATACCTTGCGAAATAATTAGACATCGAGGGACAAAAAGAGAAAGAGGAACAACTCGCCAAGGAACGAAGTATGTGTCAACTTGAGGGTGCTGATGATGAAGCAAATGATTGGAACGATGAGCAATGGGAAGCCTATTTTGAACAGATAACTCCTTGTTTAAAGACAGTAATGATGACAAAAGATATGTTCATCTCAAGTGTAGATGGGTACACCGAATATGTGATTAAGCAATCGAGACGAGAACGAAGGAAAGTACCAAGGTTAGTGACACAAGATGGACTTTGGAAAATAATACCTAACCGAGCCGAGCCACCAACTATAGAAGGCGAAGAGGTTATGTGGTACCAGCGTTACAGCAGATGATATATCGACGATAGTTTCAAAGGTATTAGCCCTTCTCCATTGCTTGATAAATGGTTTGATATACAGTATATATGATCATGTTGTGAAGAAGAATGCTATAAGCGACCCTCACATACGTGCAAATGGTACTATGCGTCTGAGTTGAAGGTTAAAACAGATGGAGTACGGGGAATAAAAAGAACATTTGAACATAAAGAAAGAAGAGATGAGAGAGAAAATAAGCAAAAAATGAAAAAAATAAAGATAGATGAGAAAAAGCTAAAAGTCACAAAAAAAGGAAGGAGGGTAGAAAAATGAATGAAGAAAAAAGAATAAATGAAGAAAAACAAGGCAAATGGAGGAGAGAGGAGAGAGAAGATGGAAATGAAAAAAATATGGAGTGGGAATTAAATAGAATTGAAGAGAAAAAATACTAAAAGGAAAAAATAAAAGTATTAGAAAGGCGGATGAAGTTGACAAAATCAAAGGAAGTGAAAAAATTAAAAAATTAAAAGTATTCAAGGGAAGGAAATTGAAAGTAAAAAATATTACAAAATTAAAAGGGAGAAAGGGCGTACGAATTAAACCTATTGAGGATGCTCAGTATAAGAGTGCACCATCATTCAGTATTCAAAACCCATCGAAAAGAAATCGTCCAGAGCAGAAAGGAACAAGTCTGAAAGCCGTACGAGTGGAGGAAGTAGTACGCAGTAAGAGGAAGACGTTTGTACATTGGGCACAAGGAGAGGCCGTACGATGGACAAGAAGGCGGCCATACGTATTGAAGAACGCACCACAGAACTTCACACATGTTTGGTCCCTAAAGAGATCCGTACGAATACACTTGAAGAAATCCGTACGGGTGCAGTTGAATAATTCCATACGCTTGCAAAAGGTTGTACGCTGGAAGAGAGAGGAGGCCGTACGCCATCCTAGAGAAGTGGTCGTACGCATTAAAGAAGAGGTTGTACGCCTACAAGAGTATGTACGCACAAAGTCCATACGCATAAAGGAGGAGAAGGCCGTACGAGTTAGAGTGAGGGTCGTACATCCAACTGAAGAGGTCGTACAAACTAGTAAGGAGGTCAAACGCTGTCATCACGAAGAGATCATATGGGTTGCACAAAAGGCCATACGCCATCACAGGGTCGAGGCTGTACAAGCTGGCAAGTAGTCTGTACGCCATCATCAAGAAGAGACTGTCCAAGGTTCGAGGGAAGCCGTATGATTGGATAGAGCAGAGGCCGTACGAGCTAGGACAAAGGTCGTATGTTGTGTGAGAGAAAAATCTGTACGACATAGTGAGAAGTCTGTACCATTCATCGGCTGGAGCCTTCGATGGAAAAAAATAACTACTATACCGGTAATTGTTAAGGGTTTTCACCTGTTCAGAAAAGTTGGTCTCTGGCAGTTTCATCCTTACAGGAGCAACAAAATGGATGCCAGTACAAGTACGAAAGCAAGGAAAATAACACTAAAAACCAAGGTGGCTGGAGGCAAGGTGGATAAAGGAAAAGTTGATAACGTGACTGTAGATTTGCTGACATGGGAGAGTCTCATAGGCACATAGTGCAAGACATGGGGGCCGGAGACAACACCTGACTATCCCATCAAGCGAGCACTGGCGACAACATAGGTGGATAAGGTAGCACAGTGCCCTTTTTTTAATGCTAAGGATTTTGAAGAATATTTGAGAGATATTGTTTCCAATTACAATCAGCACAGCCACATGAGTACAATTGAATATGAAGGATTCCCAGTTACCGTGGATTTTTATCCCTCCGAATTCTGGAGAGTCTTTGGCATACCTGCGTCTGGGTAGGCGGTCACCAAGCCAACTACAAAAATGACTGCACAACAGAAAGAGATGATTATTAAAAGAATTTTTTAGTCAGATATCACTGCCAAAGAAAAGGAAATAATCTGGAGTGCAGGAGCTCGAGGGTTATGGAAAAATATGCTGGGGAATGGTGATTGGAAGTGCATTATGGATCTTATCAAATGCAAGTTGACAGGTGCCAGCCGAGCCTCATATATCGCAACCTGGATGGTTGAGTATATGTTCGGGTTGAGTGGGGGAAAGGTTTACAATTGGGCACTATACCTATCAGAAAGGATTAGAGAGTTCTTAGAATGCAAACACAAGGCATTCTATATGACCCAACCACTTATAGCCCTCTTTCTGGATGCCGCCTACAATCAAGTGCCAGAGGGGAAATTGGGAAAATTTCAACCAGCAAGGGATTATGATAGTTCTTGGCCTATAGTTTTCAGATGGACAAATTTGGATGCTAGGAGCACCACAGAAGAGCCGAAGATGGTGAAGAGGAAGTAGAAACAAGCCGATAGTGAAGAAAATGAGCAATTAGCATTGTCTTCATTTGCCGATAGTACTTCACCAGTCAGAGTTTATTCAATAGATGTTAATACTCTAGTGAAAGTCCCAGCCGAACAGGAGGTAGAAGAGGAGGTCGAGGAAGGTGGCACAGTTGAGGCAGTTGCATCAGCAGGCGAGATGACACCACCAGAGGTGGCGGAGGACACAACACCGGAGGGCATGATAGGTGAGACAGATGCACCGACATCACCAGGAGGGACACTTTAGACGGAGGGTGTAGATGGATGGTTGCAAAAAATGGGAACACCTATTCAGGAGGAGGACATCTCCCCCATACACTCACCAGGATTGATGGAGACAGAGGTGGGCAGAGATGCCGCACCAGCCGGGAGCACTCAGCAGATGGTGGCTGTGGAGAATACACAACCAGTAATAGAGCAACGAGTAGTGGAGGGAGGAGAGATGGCACATGTGATCCATATTGTGTTAGATGAGGAGCCTCTTACCACACCACAGATGACCATACCTACAGCTGTGGGTAATGTTGGAGATGCCGGTGGATCTAGTGATAATGATGCATCATAAGGGATTGCTGTGATAATTCCCAAGCTAGATTGAGAGGACCCAATAGGTACAATCAAGAGGTACATTCACAGCCTTGAGCCTATTGCATTGGTCATCCAAGAAGTGTCTGACATTGCAAAGACACTCCACCGGAACTACTCGCCCATCGCCGAGCAGGAGGCACGAAGGATCATTCAGTTCATGAACTCAGGGAGTGGTAGAGAGTTTGACAAGATATTTACTGGTGATTGGTTGGCGAAGAAGACACCAAAAATGATGGTTGCTTGGTTTCCGAAGAGGCCAGTTTTGCATGGGAAAGATGACAAGCTGGTGGCACAGTTATTTGAGATGGAGACAACATACATGACATTATTTATAGCTTGTTGGGAGTATGAGATCCATCTAAACAAAATGATGCAGAAAGTGGATCAAGCCATCACCCTTTCCCGTAAAATACAGGCCAAGGTTGAATCCTTTGAGAAACAACTACAAGAGCTCACTTGTTTGTTGGAGAAGGACAAACTAGAAGTAAGCGCTCAGGATACAAGCATTCAGGGTATGGAGAAGAGGATGAAAGCACTTGAGGAGGAGATGGGCCGCCAGTTGGTAGAAAAAGACAAAAGAACTAGAGAGGGTCAATAAAAACTTGAAGGAGGCAATGCACCTGGTCAAAACCACTCGAGAGAAGGAATTGAAGGCCTCTCGCCGCCTTCAACAGCATATAAGGTGTACCGACTACGACAGCTGACCACTCCAACTACCACTTCATAAGTTCCCCAGCCACCAGGGACGTCCTCTCAACCCTCTTCCCACTGAAATTTTATGTATTGATCTCCCAGTATTGTATTTGTCATTTGGGAAGATGACTTTTTCTGAGGGGGGGATGATGTAAGCTGCTAAATAGTAATTAGCAAATAGAATAAATAAATAATGTTAGTCCTCGAGATTAGTTAGCACTCGGGACTAGTTAGCACTCAGGATTAGTTAGCACTCAGGATTAGTTGGTACTTGCCAGTTGCCGATGGTTGGTGCTCTCAACCGATGCTGGTTAACTATTTATGTTGCTGTTTGGTTCGTAGTCAGGAGTATGTTGATATGATAATGTAATACTGCAAGTACATGAATAAATACTGCAATGCTTCATATACATCTATTCTGTTCTGTGAATGCTTTACATACTCAATGATATTGTGTTTCTAGTTTACTTCTATAGCATATTGAATTACCATTAGTGGAGTAAACATAGATTGTCAAATTAGGGTAGTCTACAAGAAGCTTGTAAATAGACCATTGACTGTGAGGATGGAGAATTTGGAGATTTATAGAGTTGATCATGTGGTTAAATTTGATATGATATTGATTTGGAGCTCTTTTTTGATGGTATATTATAACTCTCATGCATGGTGGTGTTCTTACATTATGTGGTCGTGTGCAACAAAGCATTCATGTTGGGTGTATGTTCTTGGCTCCTTGATCATATGGAGAAACTTGGGTTTTCATGACTATGGTTTGATGTGCTTATGTTGGGTGCTTGGTTTTAGTCCTTGGTGTTGGAAGACACTTTCTTTAGCCCTGCATGCATGTAGGACATGGAGTTGATTATTGAATAATATGAAAGCTTATGGAATAACCTAGCTCCTTTATATGCTTGTACATTATGGTAGTTGTGGAGTTGGCCTACAAATGGGCCTAGAGTTCTTGGACCTCTTCTTCCTTTGTTTTGTTATACTTGCATATCTCAATTTCATGTTGGTTGGATATGAGGGTTTTGTGAATTTTCCATTAAAAAATTTATGATTATGCATATTCATGTTATTACATTATTCTAATATAACTATTTTGTTGTTTTTCAGACTTTTGGGTCTTCTAGATGATAAGTGGATATATGGATTTGCATGTGTTACTAATCATGGTGGTTTTATAGGTTTTACACGGTTAATCAACACTTGCAAGTTTGGTAGATTTGCAGATAAACTATTTTTTAGATTATAATTATTTGGGGTTATTTCTAGATGTAAGATAGTTGCAGGTTTGCATGTATCCTTTATGCATGGTATGAGGAGGTTTGTAGCTTTCTTAGTGAGGAAAAGTTGGTATATGTTGGTTATTTGTGGGTTGTGAAGTTGGTATATTTCATATGTTATAAGCTTCTGGACAACTTGTTTCCTTTGAAGGGTTTGCAATTTTCTTTTTTCTAAAAAGTTGTGTGTGTAGATCTGGGAAATTCCATTGTTTCATATGAAATATGTGATGATCTATTTTTCGAGATTAAGTGGATCTACATATACATGAAGATGATTTTGCAGGTTTTACATGTCAATAAAAATTCATGGTTTGTAGATCTATGGAGAGATTGTGTTTAGAATCTTGGAGTTTTCTAGATGAAAACAATGTCAAATTTGTGGGAATGTTTGATTAGTTCCTTGATTATGGTGCTCAGTTGTGGATTTATTTGGAAAATTGGGTTTGTTGGTGATATGGTGTTTGAGTCTTGAAATCTACATGTTATCTTATTTGATATCTTAATTTTGCATGTTATTGATGTGATAATGAGTTTGCATGTTTCATTGGCTATGGATCTATGAGTTGTGTAGTTTGTGGATTAGCTAGTCATTGGCTATATAGTGGGATGAATTGGATGTGGACTACTTATATCCACATGATTGATTCAATGTTGATGCAAAATTTATTAGTTGGCCTTGTCTGTAGTCATTTGTGCATTGGATTGTTGCATTGAGATGAGAGGATGGATGATGCTAAGTATATGGATATTTAGTTATTGGGACTTGTAGCATGTTGTGTATCTTCTTCGCTTGGAGATCTTGGTTCTACTTATTATTGTGTTGTTGATATCACAGGAAAAGTATTTTATTGTGTTAGAGCCATAAATGATCTTCATTTAAGAGATAGTTATCATGATGCAATGGAGAGCTTAGTAACATGATTCAGTGGGAGCTTTAACATCGATGTAGATTCATCACTTGGTGATGGATGCTCTTTTACAATAGTTATTGGTGTTATGGAGGAGATCTTGGATTTTTGTTGTTGTATTGAGAGTTCTTTGACACTTTTAGTCTTATTTTCAGGAGATGGTTATCTTCATGTGAATGGAGATGTTGACATCTTGGTTAGCCATGGAGGATTCTTGGAGTCTTTGGTCAAGGTGTTAAGTTATATGTGTAGACATCCAAATTTGATCTCTCCCATATGATCAAATTTACCTCTTTATTCATCTATTCCGCCAATATTAATTTATTTAATTAATATTACACTTCCCGCCTAAGGTTCTTAAAGTATTTAATTTAACAATTAAATGCTTTACCTTACACCATTTTCCTCTCTAAATTAAATAAATACATCAATTTATTTAATTTAGTCATCTTAACCTTTTTTGAATTAAAATCAATTTAAAATTCTTCTTTTCTCTCTTCTTGTCACATCCTCCATAATCTCTCTCTAATCTAGATTAATTTGATTAATTCATGATTAAGATGTGCAACCTCTTAATCAAAGATTAATGTCACATCCTCCTACTTTTTCCACTTGCTTCTAATATTTCATTAATTACCTTAATCAAATATTTGCATAACCTTAATCAAAGTCATTAGCCACTTTTAGCACCCCTTTTTAGTCAACCTTTTCATTTGCCTTTCTTAGCATTAACCCTCTTTCCCATGTGAATTTTTAATTCACTTTTATTCATCCTAGGTCTCTCTCCTCCCCATGTGAATTTTTAATTCACATTTTATCCTTCCAAGGCTTCTAGAACATTTGACTTGTCACCTCATCCACATGTGACCGATTCCCACATTTTTGGAGACCCTCTCTTATCCATTAGATTCTCCTAAGAATGTGAATTTTTAATTCACATTTATTTCTCCAACCACTTTCTCATTTCCCATGGAGATTTTTGAGGAATTCCAAAATTCCTCAAATGTCACTCTCATTTCCACTTGGGGACAAAAAGTTCCTTTTTGAGTAAATCTTCTCATTCCCTAAGGTACTTGGAAGGTACTTGTTCTTCCTCCACATCATGTACTCTCCTTCCACACCACCTACACATCATCTCACCCTTAGCCACTTCACATTCTACATGTCAAAATGTGAGGGCTTGTGAGTTCTCAACTCACCTTAGCCCTCCATCTTGGCCTTGTTGGATAAATCTCAACCATTGAATTCTCTAGAGAATTCAAATTCCTCTATAAATACCCCCTCCTCTAAGGAATTTTCAACACTTAGTCATTTGAGAAACCTTATGTTGTCATTTTGTGCACTCATTTTTCTCTCATCTAGCCATCCATTTTAGCTATTTTGCATTTGCATCCCACCATCTACTTAATCTTACATTTGGCTACATCAATAGCCATCTAAGGAGTATACAAAACAATCCAAAATCAAGGGCCAACCAAGGAGTTTCAGCTGCAAAGAGAAGGTATAATCATTTGTAATCCTTTTTCATTTTATCTCTTTGTATTAACAATTCTTTAGGCTAATCTTGAGGAGTTTCTTTGTGTTTTTCCATAGCATTTTAGTTGTTTAGAATAGGTAAAACTCGAGGATATCACATTTTTGGCACGCCCAGTGGGACCCACAAGTGGGTTCCTCTATTTAATGTTTGTTGTTGTTGAGATTGTTTGCAGGAATAGGTCATAGAGGGGCAACTACGCCCTCTGGTTCACTACAGAGGGGTGACTATGCCCTTTGATTCACTGCAGAGGGGTGACTACACCCTCTGGTTCACTGCAGTGGGATGACTACACCCTCCTGACCACTACAAAAAAGCGATTACGCCCTCTGTTTCACTGCAGAAAGGCGATTATGCCCTCTGTTTCATTACAAAAGGGCGACTACATCCCTGATTAAACTTTGTTTTCTAACATTTTACTATAAAAGGGCGACTACGCCCTGTTTGAGTTTTGTTTGCTAACATTTCACTACACTGCACCCTCTTGTTGCTGTAGAAGTTCAACTGTGCCCTCTTGCTGCTGTAGACGTTCAACTGAGCCCTCTTGCTACTACAATAGTTCAACTGTGCCCTCTTGCTGCTACGCCCTCTGGTTCACTACAGAGGGGCAACTACACCCTCCTAGTTCGTTGCAGAGGGGCGACTACACCATCCTGGTTACTATAGAGGGGCGACTATGCCCTCCTGGTTACTGCAGAGGGGTGACTACGCCCTCCTGGTCACATTAGAGGGGTGAATTTTCCCTCCTGGTCATTGCAGAGGGGTGAATTTTCCCTCCTGGTTACTGCAGAGGGGCATATACACCCTAAAACATCACATTTTGAGAGGTAAAATGACCGTTTTAGCTTAGTTTTTGCTCTAGTTTTTTGTTGTTTTCATACCTTAACCCCTAACATTGTTTTTTGCAAGGATATTGGTGTTTTTGCTAACAATTTGCAGCATATTCTTGTGAAGAAAGAAGAGTAAAACAACTAACGTTTGCTTGCAGGACCTTCTGTTTACATAGATTTCCAAAGCTATCATTATGTTTTTTCCTTAATCTAGGAACATAGTTTAATTAGGGGAGGTAATATCTATTGTTTGTTGCGTCTATCTTTTTGGTGTTACCCAAAGGGGGCATTAGTTTGTTTTCACTTTCCCCTTGCAGTTCATGTGAGCCTGGGGAGTAGTTGGAAATGATTAGTGTCTTCTTTCTAGTGGGACCTGCTTGGGGATTTCATCACCCCAAGGGATGATCCCAACCACACGTACCGACGGGGTATACAAAGGGGGGAGCAAAAATTGTACCTCAATCCAATCGTATCGCAATTGGTGAAGCATTGAAGCTAGGGTGATACCTGGACAGACATGAAGAGTTGGTCTGATCCCTTCAACATCTCGTTGGGGTTCCCAACTCACGCTTGTGACGAGCTGGTGTTCACGGTTGTGCGTTATGTACCGAGAGTATATCGAGGAATCCCTAGACACCTTGTGCATCCTAGATTAAGACCTTTATTGGCCATACCCTTAATACTAATTTTAGGATTGTGCTTGTTTGAAAGTGCTTTTTTTGGTGAGAAACCAGTTAAATTTTTGAAAAATTGGCCTTATTGTTGTCATTTTAAGTCCTTTCCATAGTCGCTTTCATCAAAACTAAGTCCTTTTTCACTGCAGTGGGGAAAATTTTCCCTCCTGGTCACTATAGTGGGGTGAATTTTCCCTCCTATTTGATGCAGTGGGGCGAATTTTCCCTCCTGAACAGTCAAAATCACCCTGTTTAGCTCCGTTTAGCCTCTAAACCATCGTTTAATCATTCCAAACCTTTATCTAATCATCCCAAACCTTTTTTTTGTCATTCTAAACCTCTAAAACCCCCGTTTGATCATTCTAAACTACCATTTTATCATTCCAAACCTCCGTTTAGCCTCCAAAATTTTTGTCTAATCATCCAAAATCTTCATTAGTCATCCCAAACATCCATACATTTATTCTCTCAATCCACCCACTCATTTTGAATTTTTCGGTAACTCATTTGGAAAGCCCATATCATCACCTAGTGAACTTGATTCACCAAAATCTTACCATTTACATCACCTAAGCCATATCACATCAACACCACTCATCATCAAATCACCTTAACCTCGTGTTAAAAGTTGTTACCCAAATTGAACTTAGCGCTTGAATTTGATTGTTATCCTTCATATCAATCACTAACTTCGACCTAAGTCAATTCACTTCCATCTTGAGGTGAATTCGGTGTCGTGAGTTATCATCCTCAGCCCAAATCAATCCATTTCTATCTTGAGGTGGATTTGGTGTCGTGATCATCTATTGGCTCAATCAATGCTCTAGATCACTAAGAGTGATGTTTTTTGACTAGATTTTGGGTCCCTCACCTCTTCCATCATCCAATCAAACCTATCCAATCACTCAATCTATTTTATCCAATCATCTAATCAAACCAATCACACTTACCCACTTATCTAATCGATCCAATCACATCCAACCCGATCCAATCTATCTTAACAATCCAATCGAAACCTGATCTAATCTATCCAATCAAAATCCAATCTTAACCAATCAAAATCCAATCTCATCCAATCAAAATAAAATCATGCATCAAGGACATCTTTTTAATCTGCCCATAGCACATTTGCATGCCCGTTCAAACTAGGTCACAAGCTAAGAAGCAAATGGCACAACAACAAGGTCAAAATTCTCAAGTGAACATGTCTCAAGATCTTAATAACAATGCAAATCCTACAAATGGTGCAAATGTCTCTCAAGATCCTAACAATGGAGTAAACATCCCCCAAGAACCTCATAATGGCACTTCATCACTCTCCAACACCGAAAATTAGAAAAACTCACCACATGGTGAAGAGAGTATGGCCAATCAACCTGAACTCATGCTTGAGGAACATTTTAGTAATCCCACCAATGTGCAAATGACTAACCGCCTATTCGAAAAACATGGAGAAGAAATATTGGCTCACCTAATTGAAAAGGGTGTCAAACCTCCATCAGGTGTTGACTTATCCAAATATAGGAGCTCCACATCTAATGTACCCCAAGGTTCAAAAAATGCACTAGATGGTCCATACATCCCCAATGTTCCTCCAGTAGAAGGTTGGTATCAACCTGAATTTGGCAACGCCATTCTTTATCATGTTAACCATCCCCCACATGCCATAATCTCAGTCATGGGGGATCCTCAAGTGTTTGATCCCAATAATTCTTTCACCTATGATATGCCACAAAATATTCCACAACCTTCGCCATTAATGCTGACAGCACCACCCCTTTCAAGTCAACCTCCCGTCAACGTTGGGGGCAACCCTTTTACCACATCGTCTCCACCTCCTGGGGTCACAAATCTACCATCGCTTCCTTATACATCTCAATAGCCTCGTCAATCTAATCTACCACCTCAACTACCTCCACAAGGTACATCCCAACCAAATGTTCTGGTCGGTACCCAACAACCTCCTTTACAGAATGCCTCTATGTTATCTCAGCTACCTCATCAGCAACAACCCCCGCATAATGTTTTGGTTTCTTCACAACAACCAACATACCAATCACAAGGCAATCCATCCTGACCTCTCGCCCAGACCATATGCTTGTTCCTTGCATCCATTTTACGTCCACAAGCTCAACCACAACACAACATCCCATCTCGGCCCACACAACAGTCGACATCACATCAACAATCTCCTCAGCATTACTACTATCATAACCAACAACAGTTCCAACAACAACCACCCTATGTGGCCTCCCAATAGTCGCAATAGTACCTTCAATACCAACAAACCAATCTGCAATCTCACATTCAAGTTCCTCAACATTCGGTCATGCATTCTTATCAAACGATTCCGTACTATAACACACAACAACAACCCCAATACCAACAAAATCCCTTGACATACCTGCAAGGGATATCATCATCTCACTATAAAAATCCATACGCCAACCTTTAGACACTATCTCAATAGAATCCTTCGTCATCCTACCACCCATATCCATCCAACCCATCTGTCTCAATGCCTACGTCACTGGTCAACACAGACCTGTTGGAAATCAAAGCTGCTTTGAAAGATCTCCAAGCGCGGACTAGTAAACAATCCTTTAAATTTGAAGATATATTTCCCTATCTGTTTGATCCATCAATCTCACTAATTCCCTTCCCAAAACACTTTGAGATGCCAAAGTTTGACAGATACAAGGGAAACAAAGATCCTAAGGTCCACTTGCAAGAGTTTTACTCCCAGTGTCAAGAAGTTATGCACAATGACAACTACCTCTTGCATTTTTTTCCACGAAGCCTGACAGGGAATGCCCTTGAATGGTTCATGAGTCTAGAACATAAAATCCTTTGCGGATCTTTCAAAAAAAATTATTTCTTACTTTTCTTTCAATTTGGAAAAAGACACTAATACTTTAGACCTCCTTAAGGAGAAGCAACATGAAGGTGAAACCTTTTCTAGCTACCTTCAAAGGTGGCGAGCACTAGCGAGCCAAATGAAAAATCCTCTCAAAGAGAAAGACATGGTCACCCTCTTTGTGGAGAACTCACATCTCGACATGGCTCACAATTTCAGGTTGCACTATGTTACCACTTTCGCTGAAATAGTAGCAAAAGGACCCATCCTTGAATGTGCGCTTATTGCCAAAGGACACATCAAGATACATAACTATGACAAAGACAGGCCATCCGGTAATAAGTCACACTTTTGAAACAAGAACAAAAACACAGTGAATGATGGTGTCATTGACACTAAACATGTTTAGGTGGCTAGTACAACCCAGAGGCAACAATCATCTATGCCTAGTGTCATATTCGTGCCACAGGGGGCATCTTGCCCTCCTCAACAATCGAACCAAAATAGTCAAGGGAATGGAAAACACCAATATACTCAATTAGGAGAACCCTTGAGCGTCATCTTTAATAAATTGTTACAAGTCAACTATCCAATCACGTACCCTATCACCAAACCATTTGATGAATCCAAACCCAAACCAACTTGGTTCAAGGAGAATGAATATTATGAATTCCATAAGATAAAAGGGCACACTTTGAATAAATGTTAGGGCCTCAAAAACTATGTCCATGATCTTATTGATTGAGGAGATATCAAAGTCGACACCAGTCAAGCTTCATCATCCAATGCTTAATTAAAAATATATCAAAAAGCCTTCCCTAACCATAATCAAGGTGCAAGGACCTCCAATAACAATTCCCAAGACAACAACACAAATAATATAAGCTATAAAAATGTACCCCTCAATTATGATGGCATTGTCCACTACATTGAGCAAGTAGAACCTCAAGTGTCTATGATACATGTTAAAGCTAAAGATCCCCATGTGTTGTTGCTACCCGACGGTCCCGCATTACTGTCCCTGTAGCCTCCACATCTGCCCAATCAAATCCTATAAACTCTCAATATAACATTCTTGATCACTTAGGGAAGACCCCTGCCCAGATTTCAATCTTGGATTTGCTTAAGTTTTCTCCCGTACATCAAGAAATACTCAACATAGCTTTACAAGAAACCCACATACCTAACAACATCGATCCCACATGGTTCCAAGCTTTAGTAGGACACCTGGCTTTGTCTTACCAACTACACTTCAACCAAAATGACATGCCAAGTATTGATTTCAATCACAACCGTCCCTTGCACATCGAAGTCGTAGTTTCCTATCATAAAATAAAAAGGGTCTTGGTAGATAATGGCGTTTCCATCAATCTATGTACTCTGAAGTTCATAAAATAAGTGGGGTATACTCAAGCGGATTTGAGTAATCAAATCATCACGATCAAAGCCTATGATAATGCAGAAAGAAATTCTGAAGGGATCATCAATCTTCCTATCCAAGTTAGACCTGTAGTTCAACACACTACTTGTCATGTCCTTGATCTGGACTTACCATATAATCTCCTCCTCAGCCACCCATGGCTCCACGCCATGCAAGCTGTCCCCTCCACATACCATCAATGCCTAAAGTTCCCGGTTAATGGACAAGAGATCACCATTTATGCCGACCCACAACCATTTGAATATTGTTGCGCTCCAGAAGCATCATTTCCACATTTACATTATTGTCCTGGGGTCGAAATGGGGGCATCTCAATCATCATCCTCCAATCCATCATCCACCACGACGGCCACTCCATCTTCTACCAATAGCCCTATAGTCACCAAAGTCTAGATCATTGACAAGGGGTGTGGTGAATATGAAATGCATACCACTCTAAATGTGGCAACCATGCCACCGTCACCACACATGTACGACCAACCTTCTCAAGCTACTCCAAATGAAGATAAGAATATCACCTTCAGTGCAAAAAACATTCCCACTACCACTTTCTGATCTCCTAGTATAAAGATAGATGCACCAGAAGAGGATATCAGTCAGTGGGTATACCATGAAGAACCCCAACCAAATCCTCTATTAAAAGAATACTTCCAGGAAGTATACCCTTGGTCAGATAAGTTCACAGAAAAGTATAACTACCAAGGTGGGGGCCTAGGTAAGGAAGAACAAGGATGGTTGCAACCTATTGATGTATCAAAGCTATCATAGAATATAGGCCTCAGATATGATAGAAAATAGAAAGGCCTTGCACCATCATCTAATACCTCCAATAGTGTTACTGTGGAGAATGGTCCCTTGGAAGACATACCTGAGGAAGAATCCATCATACGTACATACAATGATGTTGATCACACAGACCTGTCATCCATGTTTGACTGCTTATCCGTTTGTACCATCAACCTTTTTCTTCGCCATCCCGAACTCATTGATTGGGACCTATGTGATCACACACTTTCCAAGGTCTCCTTGGATACATATGTCAACCTCATGGGATTGGGGGTAGATGAATGCTCCAGTCGCAAGAATAAAAACAAGAAAAATAAAAAAATGGTCATCTAGTGAAAACCTCCCCGAGGCACTTCTTGACGTGGAAAAAGTAAAAATAAATGACGCATTTGATAGTGAAAACCTCCAAGAGGTGTTGGAATATGGAGACATTCATCTTCCCCTTGTGGGAACTCAATTATCCACACGGTCATCCATCCTAATTGAAGAAACTCAAGAAGTTAACTTGGGTACTGTTGAAAACCCTAAGATCACTTATGTGGCCAAGTCATTATCAGAGCAAGAATATTTAGTCTTTGTTCAAATGCTCCAAGATGGAATCATTAACTTTGGTTAGTCATACTCATGTCATGCTAGGCTTAGACCCTGCTTTAGTAGTTCATCATCTGGATGTTCACCCAGATGCCAAGCTTGTCAAATAGAAGCTCCGAAAAATGCATCCACAAGTAGCATTATTGGTCAAGGAGTTAGAAAAATTAGTGGATGTTGGTTTTATCAAACCCATTGACTACTTTGATTGGATCTCCAACATAGTGCCTATTGCCAAACCAAATAGAGACATTTAGATTTGTATAGACTTTTGGGATCTCAACAAAGCCTATCCAAAAGATGACTTCCCGCTGCCCAATATTGACATGTTGGTCGACCTTACTATAGGACATGAGATGTTGTTCCTTATGGATGGTTTCTCTAGTTATAATCAGATCCGAATTCTACCTGAAGATCAACACAAGACTACTTTTACGACACCTTGGGGTACTTTTTGCTACAATGTTATGCCCTTTGGTCTCGAGAATGCAGGGGAAACATATCAGAGGGAAATGACTGTCATCTTCCATGACCTCATCCATAATATCATCGAAGATTATGTTGACGATTTTCTAGGAAAATCCAAAACTAGAACAGAGCACCCTGCCATACTAAAAAAGATCTTCGAGTGGCTAGAACATTACAAACTACGACTAAATCCAAAAAAATGTCGTTGGTGTTACATCGGGGAAATTGTTGGGTTTCATAGTCTCTTGAAGAGGCATTGAGGTTGACCTCGCCAAGGTAAAATCTATTTTGGATATGCCACCCCCACGCACTCTGAAACAATTAAGAAGTCTCCAAGGAAAACTACAATCCATCTGCCGGTTTATAGCCCAGCTTGCAGATAAGTGTTAGTCATTCACCCATCTCTTGAAAAAAGACTCTGCCTTTAGATGGAACCAACAGTTTTAGATAGGTTTCGATGAGATCAAGGAATACTTAGCTCATCCACCAATCTTAATGCCACCAATTCCAGGGAAACCCCTCTTGCTTTACATCTCTGCCACTTCAGTTGCATTGGGGGCATTATTGGAACAACGTGATGAGTCCTCAAAAGAAAGAGCAATCTACTACATCAGTCAAACACTGGTTGGTTATGGCTTAAATTATTCACCCATGGAGAAATCCTGCCTTGCAGTGGTTTTCAGTACACAAAAACTCTAAAATTACATGCTCAACCATCCGGTCAAATTAATAACAAAAATTGATCCACTAAAGTATCTGTTATCCTGAACCACTTTAACTGGTTGCATGGCTAAGTGGGTCATGCTCCTAAGTGAATTTGACATAGAGTACATGGATCACAAAGCCATAAAGGGACAAGTCATAGCTGATTAGTTGGCTGAGGCACCACTAGTGGATGCTTACCCTCTAGTCACTGAATTTCCAAATGAAGAAGTTTTCACAGTTACAGAAGCACCTACTTGGATATTGTATTTTAACGGCTCATATAATCATAATGGATCAAGCACAAGAATTCTTTTGGTTACCCCTCAAGGTGACTACATTCCAAAATCATTCAGGATAGCATTCCCGTGTACCAACAATATAGCAAAGTACGAAGCCCTCCTCACAGGCCTCTGAATTGCAAAGCAGTGGCACATAACTCACTTGAGAGTCTTTGGTGATTCATTGTTCGTCATTAAACAATTTAATGATGAATTCCTAACAAAAGATGACAAATTGTTACCCTATAAATGCATGGTGGATGACTTCAAGAAATATTTCACCTTCATACAATTTGACCAAATTCCTATGGTACAAAACAAAGCAGCTGATGCAATGGCTACTATTGGCTCCCTGATTGACATGCCTAATGATCGAACAGAATGTGAGCTCCTTGTGGAAAAACTTTTAATCCCAACATATGATATCCCAGAGATCAACATGGTGTGTGACATTGTAGGTCCCGCTTCCCCATGGTACCAAGACATATATACTTATATGCATGATAATATTTTACCCCCAGACCTCACACGAAACCAATGAAAAACCTTTATTCAATGTTCAACCCAATACATTATCGTCGGTGATACACTTTATTGTCGTGGGTATGATGGAACCCTCCTTAGATGTCTGAATGAGACCGAAGCCCATACTGCACTAACAGAGGTACATAGTAGTGTTTGTGGGGCCCATTCAAATGGTATGGCTTTGGCCAAAAGGATTCTCTGACCTGGATATTATTGGCCTACATTAGAACATGATGCATGTGAGTTCGTGAAGAAATGTCTTCCTTGCCAGCAACATGCAGATTTGATTCATGCTTCGGCACAGGACCTTCAACCCCTACTAGCACCATAACCCTTCTCTCAATGGGGTTTCAACTTGATTGGAAAGATTTACCCTCCCTCTTCCGATGGCCATACATTCATAATTACTGCCACTAAATACTTTACCAAATGGGTGGAAGCAATGCCACTCTCACAAATAACCGATACTCAAATTTCAAAATTCATCATTTACCATATTCTTTGCAGATATGGTATTCCATCCACCATCCTATCTGATAATGGAAAACCTTTTAAAAACCAAGCCATGAAAGATATCTGTGACACCTTTCACATCCAACATCGTTGGTCAACGCCTTATTACCCTAGGGTAATGGTCAGGAAGAAGCAACCAACAAGACCCATATCCGCATCTTCAAAAAGGTTGTCAATAACACTGGTCGAGATTGACACCTCCATATTTATCCCACCCTATGAGCATATCGCACCTCCATCCACACCCCTACAGGCGCCACCCCCTATTATTTAGTGTACGGTGCCAAAGCCATCTTGCCAATCAAAGTTTAGATCCCATCATTAAGGATTTCTCTAAAGAACCTTATCAGTGAGGAGGATTCTCATGTTGCACGACTTGCACAATTGGAGTTACTTGATGAAAGATGAATCAAAGCCTATGATCATCTACAAGCTTACCAAAATTTCCTCAAGTGTAACTACAACAAGAAGTTTCATCCTCGACAATTCTAGATTGGTGAACTAGTCCTTAAAGAGAACCAACCTACTTAGCAGGACCGCGATAAGAAAGGAAAATTTGAAGCAAATTGGTTGGGTCCTTATATCATAATTTCTAAATATGGATCTGGGGCATACAAAATTGCTACCCTTGAAGGAGAACCCCTAGAAGAGCCTATCAATATCATGCATCTGAAGAGGTTCTACACCTAAATTTGCTTGGTAACCCTACTTGCAGCAATACAAAAAAATCAAAAAATCAGGAAAATAAAAAAAAATAGTAAAGAGAAATAAATTCGTCCTATGGTGAAAACCACCTTTGGTGGCACCTTGGATAAGTACAGGTGGTGAAAACCTATTTGCAGGTGCCATTTGTAGAGATCTTAAAACAATATCTACCTTGTGTCCTAGTTATTCTATGCTTTCATTCGCCCTATCATCCTCACCCATCCCATCCTCGACCGCTTGGTATATATTTTGATTGAGCATTGGACGATCCACCTTGGCTATCCCTCATCCTGAGCTTTTCGGTATCCCACTCTGATCTTGTGTCATTCATTTGTTTGTCAGTCGGTTGGTGTCATCATATAGGATCATCCATCGTGTCGGTCTCCATCTAGGCAAGGCTGATCATTTGATCTACCCCCGAGGCATTTTGACCATCCAGTGATGGTCATTTCATTTGTCTTCACTATCCCCTTTTCGCTTTTATCCATGGTCAATTGTCGTTTGTATTTTTTGAACTAAATTGCCCTTGCGCTTTCACATAGGCAAGGTCGATCATTTGATCCTCCCCTAGGGCATTTGTGTGTCATGTCTTGTGTCATTCATCATCAGTCACCATTGTCTTCTTTCCACTTTATCCATAGTATTTTCAAGAACTACGAGGGCTCTACGCTTTCACGTAGGCAAGGCTAATCTTTGAGTAGCCCTCGAGCCCCTTGGTCTATAGGATGTGCCAATCTTCTATCTTGTGACTTGTCTCTTGTAATGTGTCATCAAGCTAGGCCCTTATATAGCTGGTTATTAACAAATGAGATCCGCTAGTATCAACAAATCCAATCAGTTCTGAATATCCCGTGTCATATCGATCTTTTAGTTTAGTATCCATCATCGGTCTCAACAAGATGCATCCTTCCTAACAGACCTCATCAACCTCATCCATCCTCTCGATCCTATGGAAAAGGATATGTGAAATTTGATTGCGATCTTTTGATACTTTTGGTTTTTGTTTATCATTTGAGCACCCTGTTATAATTAGTTAAGATCACCATAATCTATCATATTATGGTGTGTTTTGGCTAATTCACATAGGGTCATATCTTGATCTTTTATTGTTGTTGTCTGCTGTGTTGTCCCACGTAAGATCCATGTGATCTTGTTTCATGTTGGGACATCCCTTTGTGCTTGTGGTTATCCCAATGCCTGGCCTAACCAAAGTTTTCACTACTTTTGGGTGTTGGGATAGCCTTCTTGTTTGTGTTTTTGTTTCATGCATTAGATGGTAACTCGCCTTGGTTTCCCATACCTTGGCACTTGGTGTCTTATGCTATAGAAAAAATTAGTGCTTTGAACATGGTAAATCATATTAGGATTTCATTTCATCATATATTGCATTGCATTCACCCTATGATTTTGGTTGTGCAAATACTTACCCCGCTCTCTCCCATTCTTCTCAGGATACTAAAAGTTATTGACAGGTGCCAAATTACACCCATTTTCCACAATCACTACACATACATCTTTTCCCCTTTCTTTTCATGTCAGTCCTTATTGACGCTTATGACCATGTGTTATTACCTTTCATGATTTACTATTAACATTATTAATTCATTACAACTTTAACTCCGTTACACGTGCATTATCATCCACACATATTAGATTCCTTCTATTGTTCATACATACATTGCCACCTACATCGTAATGTGTTAGAACCATGCATACATCGCCACCTGCATCACAAAGACTCATAATACATCACATCCTACATGTATAAAACATTCATAAAAGCATCTACATAAGCCATCATACACATATACATACACGTCAATAAATCAAATAAGCATCCATACATAAAAATCTACACAACCATCATAACTAAAACATATGCATACATCATAACATCATATAAGCATCTGCATTAATAAAACCACCCATAGTCCACAAATGCATAAACACGATCATTCATCCAACGCATGAACATGGTGTCAATAAGGGCTATTATATATAAATATACCAAAAGTCCAAAGTATATCTCATAAATCATGACTATCACATGAATAATATCATAATAATGTCATCGATGTCATCATATCTATGACCATCATATACAAAAATCATCAGAGCAAAATACTAGTACAAGGTCTTGTAAATCACCACTGTCACTATGACCTATCCATCCACCCTGCACCTATCAATAACTCAGTAGCCTGTCATTTTCCAAATGAGCTACCCACATCTGATCTCTGAAGTGAATCAAGTACTGATCCCCTACCTGGTGAAACCCCCTATGAGTATTGAAACCTTGGGTCCACGTCCCCAATGTCTAGGATGGCATTGGCATCTATGGTATCTATCGAATGTATTGGAACATCCGCTGTGCTAGGTCTGGAATTGCATGATAACATGCGGCCATCCAAAATCCTACCTCCCTCACATTTTTCTCTTGCTCAGCAACCTGGACCCAAGCAGAATTCCACTCTTGGCGATACCTATCCCGATCTCTAATGATCACTCTCCTCTCTTGCTCCTAGGCCTCCAAGGATAATCATAACTGCACCATCTCTGCCTGAACTCGATCTCTCATCTCCTCGACAACCACTGCCCTAGCCATTGCTGCATCTCTCTCCCCCTGTAGCCCTTGTATATCTGCCCATATCACATCACCAACCTGTACTGACTGCAACTGAGCCACTACTGTATCTCGCTCTCCCTGCAACATCTGCATCTGCATCTCTGCAACATCCCTCTCCTCTGTACTAACTGCAATTGAGCCACTGTTGTGTCCCGCTCTCTCTATAGCATCTACATCCACATCTCTGCAACATATCTCTCTCTCTGTACGGCCTATGAACGAACCACCATTGCATCCATGTCCCTCTATAGCTCATGTACTGTCAAATCTGATGCATCTCGCTCTCTCTATAGTGACGATACCTCTAACACTGCCTTCTCTCTCCTCCTCTGAAGAGACTATATCTATGCCTTTGCTAACTCTCTCACTCTGGAAAACATGAACTCATGCCTGTGCCACATCCCTTTCTACCTCCATAGCCTGCACCTGTGCCTACGCTACATCTCTCTCTCCTTGCATAATATGGGCTTGCTCCCTCGCCTGGCCCTCTCTCCCCTGCATCAACCCCATATCTCTGACTATCTTCTCTAAACAATGTACTCTATCATGTAGCTCATCTCGCTCTCGCCGGAGATCATCTACCTGTTGTCCAATGCCTACTGACCCCTGATCTATCAGCCCCTCTGTCTCTCCCTGGCCTGTAATATAACAACCTTTGCCTGTAGTTTGTCACGATCCCAACTAACAACAACCAACTCATCCTGTACACCCTATATGTCAGCCTGTAGTCCGTCTCTCTCCCTCCCCATCACCTCTACCTATGTGGATAGGAGGTCAACCATAAACCCATAATCTATCTAACCTACTTTCGGTACTCTTGATAGCTCGACCTGAGTCTGATCACCTCTGCCTTAGCTATCCTCAACCTCTAATCTGTAATCCAAATCCTCTCCGCAGTATCTCTCGACTGAGCAATAGGATCCTCTAATGCCATGAAAGGAACCACCGCCAATGGCTCTGCATCCAAAATATCCATATTTGGAACATCTCCATCTATCTCCATAGCATCAACGCCTCCCCTGTACTCCTGCTCCTGCAGAGTCTCCTGGTCCTCCACAGTGGGGCAGACCAAACTCTCCATGGCTGACCATGCCTCCCCACTCTCATAAGTCTCCCTAGCTCTCTTACAACCCTTGCCTCCCCCTCTGACTCCTCCTCATCCTTGCTCCCCCTATCTCCACCATGGAAGGCCCTTACTCTACCACTCTCTACACCCTCCTCTGTCATCTCCTACTCTCTGACTGACCCCTGGCCTCAATCTCCTCCTGGGATCCATCTTGCTATCCACCCCCTCCCATCTCCTCCTGCTTAGCCCGCACCAACACTCTCCTCTGTCATACCCTACCTCCTATGCTATTCTATTGAACAACTCCACCCTCCACCACGTGTATCATCTCCACCTCTGGATCATCCTATCCTACTGCATCTGGCTCTGGATCTATCCCACCCTCTTTTTGTACTGTATCTCTCCCACCAATGGGTCCTGCTATGTCCACCTCCACCCTAACCCTCCTCTATTGTCTCCTCCTCCTCTTTGGCTGCCCCACCGCCTCCACCTCATCCCCTCCTCTGTCTTGCTAACCAACACCCTTTGTATCCTCTTGCTATCCTGCTCCCCTCCCCTCTACTCCCCTCCATGCCTGTCTCCTCCTATCTCCACCCTCCCTCGCCCCCTGGTGCTCATCCTCTGATCTGAATCCTACATCTCCTACAATAGGCACCAATGGTGTAATCCTCTCCCATCGGTGGTTGCACCACCACTGGTCATATCGTACCATCACTCCTGTATCCTCCACCCCAACAACTCTCCCTGGGTAGGGTACCTACACTGTCCGTGCCCACACCACTCTGGCATCCCTCGGTCTAAAAGCGGGCCCCCATGGTCGCTCTTTGGTGAGTCGACGAAACTTGATGGGCGCATTTGGAATATCCTATATTAACCCAAACTGCCTCAACACTCTGTCTGGTCGATGCATCTCCACTATGAACAACTGAATCCCAATCAAGACACACCAACTCATAAAGTAAACCCTCTGTCTCTTTTCCTCCCCCTCCATCCCCTGAACTATCGACACATATTCAGATGCCATAATATATCTCTATCATGCAGACCATCTATCGCTCTCCTCCACCCAACCATATCCCCCTGCATCTCGTACTGCAAAACCCAACCCCTTGCCTCCCCATACCCCCAGGCCATAGGATCTTTATCATCCTCATCTCCCTCCCTAACCACTATGGGTCTTGTCACCATAATATGCTCCCATGCTCACACCTATAGTAGGGTTGTGTGTGTCAAACTCACTAAGTTCTGGTAGCAGATCACATGCATATCCCTGTATAATTGTGCTAATACATAGGTACCGCACGAGATCTGTCCCTCGCGCCACTCAACAATATGTCAAATCACCTCCATGTACCGTAGACTACAAAACCGCCTGCTATGATCTAGTGAAAATATCCCACTAATCAGTCCACATAGAAATAATGGTAGGGGTGGTACCCCCACTGAAAAACATCTATCTAAGTCCAACTAACCACCCTGTATGGGCAGATCCTCATATCCAAATAACACTAACATAGTGTAATCTAACTCCACCCCTCTCGATACCACATCACTAACTAATAGCCCTACTGTTGGCAACTTTAGGATGCACCATATATCCTCAAGCATCACTGTCATCTCCCCCATCGGAAGATGAAATGTCGATGTCTCTAAACTCCATCTCTCTATCAAGGCTATCAGCATCGCTCAATGTGACCTCATCATCGGAACCTGTAAAAAGTGCAATAACCTCGCATGATCCAATGCTACGTGATCCACTCCAGTCATGGCCACTGCGGTCGCTATCAGTACCTCCACCCGTCACTCATGTGTCAGTAATCACCTGAAACCCTGCATCCATATTACTTGATTGTCAGTACACCGTATTCCCAACCCCAGGACATCACTCGTTTTCCTCTTTTCTTTTCTTTTTTTTCTCTCTCTCTTCTTTTTCCTGCTTTACCCTAGTCGAGACAAACTTGTCTTCCTAAACCCACTTGGAGGCACTCCCACATTGAGGAGAATTCGCCCCTATGCCGGAGCAGATCTGCCTTGGTCTGGGGCGGATACATCCTAACGCCAGGGTGACTCCGCCCCCGACCCAGGGCGGACACACCCTCGACCTAGGGTGCTTCCACCCCTAGTGGGGGCGGACATGCCCCTGACCCGGGGTGACTCCGCCTCGACCTAGGGTGGACACACCCCCGCCTTGGGGTGACTCTACCCCAACTTGGGGCGAATGTGCCCCAAAGCTGGGAAAAACACGCCCCCGCCCCGAGGCGACTCCGCCCCAAGCCATGGCGGACACGCCCCCACCCAAGGTGACTTTGCCCCAAGCTGGGGCAGATATGCCCCACCGCGGGGCGGACCTAACCCAATCTGAGGTGAATTCATCCCTCCCAGCACCAACCCCCTCTAAAATGTCTTATTTTCTTTATCTAGTTGCCAAACTTAAATCTACCCATTTTTCTATTTTATCCCACAAATAAAACCCATGTTTTACATTTTCTTTAAACATCCCAAAACATACTATACATTTTTAAAATACACAAGTAGGGTTTTGTTACTAACTTGGCGGGGCACTGCGTAGTGGGTGTGGCACCTCTGTACCTCATCCACCCGACAAATGATATCAGAGTCGTAATCCTGCAACATCATTGCTCTTTTCTCTCCTCCTCTCCTCTCCTGTTCTCTCAATTGCTACAGTGACAATGTGACAAGGTAATTCTTAAAATTACCTTTTAACCCCTCTTTTGCCCCTTTTCAAATAAAAGGTATTTTTTTTTCCTTTTATTTAACTTTTTTCTCCTCCAACTAATTCCCTCCTTTCTCGGGGCTGCCATTTGCAAACCGTGTGTCCGATCGACTTCGTTCAAAAGTCAAAGTTGCTTAGTTTTTTGAGCTCTATCCAATGGTGTCCTCCTTTTATTTCTATCAAGAGCTCATCTAGGGCCCATTTTCTTCCCCAACCGCCCTCTCGAGGGGGCATACCTACCATTTTCTGATCATCCCTTCATAGCAGTCACTAGGGCATCTCCCTCCTTTTTTTCCTCTACTTGAGCAGCTCATTCAACCTATTTTATGCTGGGGCATCAAACCCTATCACTTTCTTCATCATCGACATTTTATTTTTCTTCAAAACACTATTATTTTAACAACATTTCGAAGAGGGGAAAAATGTAGACATCTGAATTTGATCGCTCCCATACGATCAAATTTACCTCTTTATTCATCTATTCCACCAATATTGATTTATTTAATTAATATTATACTTCCCGCCTAAGGTTCTTAAAGTATTTAATTTAACAATTAAATGCTTTACCTTACACCTTTTTCCTCTCTAAATTAAATAAATACATCAATTTATTTAATTTAGTCATCTTAACCTTTTTTGAATTAAAATCAATTTAAAATTATTCTTTTCTCTCTTCTTGTCACATACTCCATAATCCCTTTCTAATCTGGATTAATTTAATTAATTCATGATTAAGATGTGCAGCCTCTTAATCAAGGATTAATGTCACATCCTCCTACATTTGCCACTTGCTTCTAATCTCTCATTAATTACCTTAATCAAATATTTGTACAACCTCAATCAAAGTCATTAACCACTTTTAGCACCCCTTTTTAGTCAACCTTTTCATTTTCCTTTCTTAGCATTGACCCTCTTTCCCATGTGAATTTTTAATTCACTTTAATTCATCCTAGGTCTCTCTCCTCCCCATGTGAATTTTTAATTCACATTTTATCCTTCCAAGGCTTCTAGAACATTTGAATTGTCACCTCATCCACATGTGACCAATTCCCACCTTTTTGGAGACCCTCTCTTATCCATTAGATTCTCTTAAGAATGTGAATTTAATTCACATTTATTTCTCCAACCACTTTCTCATTTCCCATGGAGATTTTTGAGGAATTCCAAAATTCCTCAAATGTCATTTTCATTCCCACTTGGGGACAAGAAGTTCCTTTTTGAAGAAATATTCTCATTCCCCAAGGTACCTGGAAGGTACTTGTCCTTCCTCCACATCATGTACTCTCCTTCCACATCACCTACACATCATCTCACCCTTAGCCACTTCACATTCCACGTCAAAATGTGAGGGCTTGTGAGTTCTCAACTCACCTTAGCCCTCCATCTTGGCCTTGTTGGATAAATCTCAACTATTAAATTTTCTAGAGAATTCAAATTCCTCTATAAATACCCCTTCCTCTAAGGCATTTTTAACACTTAGTCATTTGAGAAACCTTATGTTGTCATTTTGTGCACTCATTTTTCTCTCATCTAGCCATCCATTTTATCCATTTTGTATTTGCATCCCACCATCTACTTAATCTTACATTTGGCTACATCAATAGCCATCTAAGGAGTATACAAAAAAATCTAAAATCAAGGGCCAACCAAGGTACAAAGAGAAGGTATAATCATTTGTAATCCTTTTTCATTTTATCTCTTTGTATTAACAATTCCTTAGGCTAATCTTGAGGTGTTTCTTTGTGATTTTCCATAACATTTTAGTTGTTTAGAATAGGTAAAACTCGAGGATATCACAATATGACTTGCCAATTTTTATAGATGATCCTTCATTTAGAGGATAGATTGAGTATTGTGTCATGATCTATTTGTGTTGCATATTATTTTTTCTCTTGGCATGATACTATTAGATCATAATGTCATGATTGGGTTCCCAATTCCATGGTTGGAGTATTTCCAATGGTCTGGTTAGTTCTCTTGGTATTGAGTATATTGGTCATTTGGTTGAGAGCTTCATGAGAGTGTGGTGTTGCATTTGGAGTTTAGTATGTGGATCAATTGTAGATGCTCATGGATACTTGGATAATTGGGTGAGATAGTTATTGAGATGGTTACTATTTGGAAGTTTCAACAAAAATTATAAGGAGCCTTTACCTAATATGAATGTGAGTTAATGATGGACCTATAAAAGAGATTGTTCTTGGAGTGATTCATGATGACTTGGTTATCTTGGAGGAGCATTCTCCTTCTCCACTCTTGGTCTACTCAGTAGATAATCATTTTAAAGGTATATTATGTTTTATGCTTTGTCTTCTCATAGAGATGGATTTTGAGATATGCTTTCTTGTTCTAGCGGGTTCATTTGAGGAGTGTTTAGAATGTTCATCTCCTTGGGTATATCTTTTTGACTTATGAGATGTTTAGGAGATGTTATTTCATTTATTCCTATTTTTGGAATAGTTTTGAGTTTGGTCTTGTTTAGAGAATCTTACATCCATGTAATATTATATATAGATTGAATATTTTGGGTGTCGTTGAATCTTTTCATTTGGGGTTGTGAAGGAGATCTTACGTGGTACAACTTAATAGTTTGAGGTGTTGGTAGAAGGATATGATTGGAATATGATTTGCAGGGTTTCTCTTTTTCTATGGCTTCTTCCTAGAGGTTTTTGTGGTCACATGGTTCAGTGTGGTGGACTTGGGAGAGTTATGGTGACATGTTATTAGAGACTATGCATCGGTTTCTGTTGCATGTGTGGACCATTGTTATTGTTCTTTTTTACATGTTTGAATTATTAGCCACACCTTATAATAATTATTGATTGGTAGACTTGGTATGCCATAATTTATTTTCAGATTTGACATTACCCTATACTGGGAGTTCCTAAATGTGTATCTTCTTCATCAAAAAGTTTTATATAGGGAGCTTTTGATTAAAGTTTATGGGTTGGATATGTTGTTGGAATGAGTTATATTGATGTTTTAGAAACCTTTGAGGTATGGATGATTGGATGGATTTGCATTTTTGTGGCTACTTTTTCAGTCATGTGGGTTTTTTAGTTGGATGAAAACAATCACTTGTGATTGTTGTTCTAATTGTTTTGGAATATTTGTGTTCAATCTTGTTCTTCGAGGAATTTTGGACTTCAAAGTTGTGTTTTGGTAATGGGTTTGAAATTGGGAACATTAGTACGTTTGTAAAGCTCATGAGCATAATGGAGTTGTGATAGTAGCTTGTAGCCTTTGTTATCACTTGGATTTGATGTTTGTGTTCTTTGGATTAGTGCATCTTCACCTTGGCTTGTTCATTTTCTTCCATAGATGACATGTTGGAGGATGATATGAGTTATTTCTTGATATGGTGGACATCCTGGATGCTATTGCGGGTATCTTGTTAGTGAACAAGAGTATGTTGGATATTCATGTGGTTTATTAGGTGATTGTGATGATGTTTTTTCATTGTTTGGCTCCTAGCAATTGAAATCCATATGATTGCAGTAGACTCTTGATAGGTCTTCAAAAAGTGGGAGAATGTTGGGATTAAGGTGTCTCAGCCTTTGATTCCTAGCATTAATTGATTTATTACTAGGTGCATATTAATTTACCCTAGTGTATTAAACTTCCTAAGTTTCCATTCACTTTGTGGGTCCTATTTTTGAGATGGCATCCTACATGGCAACTTATGCGATATGGCAAGATCCCTATTTTTTAGGAAGTTGGTGCCCACTCTAGGAAACCCTATTTTTTAGGAGGATGATGTCACATGTTTCCATATTGGTGATAATTTTATTTTGGTAACTTCTTATGTTGACTTGAGAGTCTCAATTAGCAACTTCTATATAAAAAATGAAGAGGAATAAAGCAATTTTTAGTTTTATCTACTTTAGGCACCCAAGATATGGATAAGATGTTTTTCTTGAATATGGAATCCTAAGATGAGGATAAAGTTTTTTTTTGGGTTATCAAGTTGAGTTAAAACTCATTTTTTTTAGCTTTTACAAATATTGGATTTGCAGAATATTGAGGATGTTTTTTTAGTGTCTATCTTGATGCTCTATAAATATGAGAATTTTTTGGAGGAGTTGTGAGGAGAATTTTTCATTGCAAGGTTATGTTATTCGATTTCCTCCAGAGAAGAGCAAGATGTAAAACTCCATGTTAAGGCTATGATCCTGTAAGTGTATTGTAACTTGTTTGTTGTAGATTAATACATTGGTTTGATGTTTTGGAGTGGGGTTTTTTACCCAAAAGGGTTTTCCCCACATATATTGATGTTTCTTTTCTTATGTATTTTATTCTTCTATTCTTCTTATTTCATGTTCTTAAAGTATTAATTTACATGTCATTATGTTGCTAAAATATTCTTAGATCTATAAACTACATTAACTTTTATGTAGGGTTAATGTGATGGGAAATCAACCATGCCAATTTTCACTTCAATGAATATTGTTGAACTAGAAGAGGGTTTTAGAGCTCTACAACAAGAAGTTCAAGCACTACAAGAGGAGCTATGCAGATAGTTTGATCTGAGAAGAGGATATGAAAGTGAAGATGGATTTGAAGAAGCATAGTTTGAAGAAGAATAGGATAGAGTAAATCCCAAGAAAGTAAAATTATGTAAGGCCATCTCTAAGATTGAAAAAAGGCCAAAGATTGATGTTTCTACATCTTATGTAAATCTTAACCCAAAAGAGTTGATCAATTGGATCAATGATATGGATGAGTACTTTGAGTATGAGGAGGTGGAAGATCCTAAGAGAGTCAAATTTGTGAAGACCAAGCTAAAAAGTCATGCCAATATTTGGTAGAGGGAAGTACAATTAGAAAAAAATAAAAGAGAGATAGACAAACTAACAAGACGAGATTAGATGTTGGAAAAGCTAAAGAGATAGTTCATTTTTGTTGATTATGAGTTAGAATTGTTGAAAATGATGCAAGGTCTGAAGTAGTCAGGTAGGTCTCTCAAAGAATACACAAAAGAGTTCTACAGGGTCATGATCAAAATAGGCCATTCTAAGGCCAACAAGAAGTAGGTATCTCATTATATAAATGGGTTGAAGCCAAGTATTCAAGAGGATATAAGTTTGGTTAGGATGACTACTATTGACAATACTTATTAATTTTCCTTTGAAGGTAGAAAAGAAGCTAAATAGAAGTTTTGGAAGCAAGCAAAGAGGAAGAGGTCGTGGTGGAAGAATCGATGAAAGATCATATGGAGAATGAAATGAAGACCAAAAGAAGAAAGAAGAAGCTGATAAGTGCATAGTTATACTGAGAGGGGATAAGGGGATGAATGAATATAACACAAATTTTACCAATTCAAAACTTTATCAATCATATTAAAATTATTTATACAACATCAATAATCATGCACATGAGAAGAACACAATAACACACAATATTTACAAGGAAACCCTTATGGGAGAAAACCACAAAAAATTGTTTTTTTATTTATATAAATTCTTCTTTTTACAAATTTTGTAGGCACCAACCTACTAGAGGCACCAACCCCTCATTCAATTTGTGAGCATCAACCCCTACACTATGAGGCACCAACCTCTTTTGGGGAAGCACCAACTTCCAAATGAATAAGTATTCTCCTTCAAACTATGTCTTCTTTAACATATGACAAACTCCTTCTATGCTCATTCTTTCCAACATGCTTCATTTCTGCACTCTTGAACTCTTTGATAGTTCTCTATAAATATTTTCTATTTATTTCATTGTTCCATGCATAATCTTCTCTTTCAAATCTACATATTGAATGTTATTCTATATCTTCTTTATGCATAAATTTGCTAGTATGTATTTGATATTTCCTTTTTTTTACTCAAACTCTTTACCACATTCCTCAAACTCTATTTATATCTCTATCACAAATAGTGACAACATGAATGGATGCAACTTTTAGTAAAGGGAGACAACTCTTATTTCATACATACCCTTTCATAACTACTAACCAGTGGATTGCTGCTCTAAACAATAATAATCATTGGTTATATCATAGTTGTTTGTTTATATTAAATGATGTCTTTAAAATGATGATTGATGGCTTTAATCACTATTATTCAATACTTTCTCTTTCACCTTATCAATGTATTTTAAATTATACTAATCATGGCTTTTGAATTGCTACATATTTTGTCTTATTCTCTTGGCTTTTTACTTTTGTCTTATTCATACCCAATGTTGCCTTTGTAATTATTTACTTTTGCCTTTTATTGACTTTTGATTAATTTCCAACCTTGGATCATCACCACTCTTCATATTATATCTTATAGTATATTAGTAGTAGCCTTTACTAAAATGGAATCACTGTCACTTAGTAAATATATTAATCATTGCATTTGTTAAATATATCAATCATTGCACTTGTTTAAATATATTAATCATTGCTTTTAACATAAATACTATTTTCTGCCTTAGACAACCCCATTTAAATATAAGCATGGGCGATTACATTTAATTATGTATGGTCAACCCATAATAAATATTATTTCAAATTTATTTTCTCTAGTATATAACTTGTGTAGTTCTTTTTACTTGGGTGCCATCATATCTTTCTATGTCTATAAGTCTTGTAACATACATAAAAAGATGGTCCATTACACCATACAATTGCAACCATAATGAAAATCCTATAATTCAATTGAGAAAATAATATCCCTTCTACATAAATCTTATTTGACATCAATGACTAATGCAGGGGCATCCTTTGATGCACTGTTATTGCACTTTGTTGTCATGTTGCTAAACTTTGAGTTTTGGTTTGTTTGGGGTCAATAAGGTCATGGAAGACCATTTGGGGTAATCTAATTCTATTTTATGATGTTTTGGTGCAATGTGGTTAAATGTTATAAAAGTTGCAAAATGTTGTCATTTTGTCAAGCAAAACTTGCAAATATTGTCATTATTGTTAACCAAGGAGTTAGAGGTCAGTTTTTTAGTTGGGATTGGTTGTAATATGATAAATATGCTATTTAATCTTGATACCAAAGGTTGGAGAATGTTTTTAGCTTTCTAATGCCTTTGGTTTGACTGATTTTCATTATGTTTCGTGAAAGTTATGATCAAATTAGTGATTGCCATGTTCATATTTTTACTATGAAACAGTAAGAAAACATGTTGGTATGGTTTTGTACAACCTGGTATGGTCTAGAGTAGGAATGTGGATGATAAAGCTATGAAGTACAAAAATTTTGGTTTTTGTTTGGAGTCATTTCATTAAGTTTTGTGAAAGTTATTGCAAGTTTGGTGAGTGTAGGTCTAAACCCTGCCTAAGGTTTCTAGAAACATAAAAAAAAATCTTTGTTTTCCACCATCAAAAACTCATAAAAATTGGTATAAAGTTCTATTTTAATATTTTCTAAAAACCCTTTAGAGTAAAATTCATAAATTGCAATGTTGGAGGAGTTGTGAGGGTATGTGTGTTCAAGATTGCATGAAACTATCATAAAACCCTTATCTGATTGATGGTCAAACAAATCTATGTGTTGTATGTTCTTGTATGGATGGTAAATCATTGGAGTATACTGAATTATGTCTGCACAATCCATAAATTCATGAGTCAAGCAATTTTCCTTCTTGTTTGATGTCATTGCATAGGATGAACCTTGTGGCAACAAGTCTTTGTTTGCAAGAATCATTATGCTAATCACTTGGTTGGGTCATGCACATTTGAAAACCCCTAGAATGTGTTGAAACAAGTCTGGAAAAACCAAGTTTCACATGTTTTATTTTGGTTGTCTCTTGTTGGGTGCTAATAGGATTTAGGAGGAAATTGCAAAGAATGAACAAGGGTGCGCATTTGCATCATTCACATTGAAGCATTGTTTGAAAAGTGACGAGGGTGTTTGTGAGTGAGTCTTTCTCTACATCATTTTGGTATCAGAGCCCAAATATTTGGGCAAGGGAATATTGGACATATTATTGGTGAGATAAAATATTTGATGCTTTCCTAAATTTTATTTGGTCTAAAGAAAATTGTTGTAGGCTGTTTGAAGGCATTGAGAAGAAGCAAGGTGAAAATACTTGCTTGAAAAAGGAGAAACAACACGTTGAGAATGGAAGTGTTGAGGAGAATAGTTTTTGGAGACTTAAAGAGTAAAAAGTTTCCAAGCGAGCAACAAGTGATGAGAAGAGAGAGAAGTGAGATGAAGAAGAAAGATGAGAAGGTAAAACAAATAAATATTTAACAAGAGATAATAGGGCTGAAACAAGCTTTGGAACAAATGCAAAAAAATGAAGAAAGAATACAAAGTATGGTAACAAGTGTGCAAAGTTGGAACATCACCATTCACAAAATTTTCAAGTGGTCAATAAAAGAAAAAAGTGGAAAGAATAAAGAGGCAATAATTGAGAAGAAAGATAAAAAAAAGTAATCAAGATGATGGAAGAGCCAAAGCCATCCAAGGAAGACGAAAAATATGAAGACTATGAGTCCATTGAGACTCAAAATTTTCTTTGTAACAATATTTGTGAGTATGTGTTTATAGATGTAGTAAATGAAGTAGTTGAAGCAATGAACTAGAAGAATGATACATTGACTGAGGAAATACAAATGATTGAAAAAGAAGCAAACAAAAGGATTCGAAAGAAGAAGATAATAGAAGATATTTTGCAGCAAACTATAAGGAAGCAACATAAGCATGGTGGGAAGCAAATATGAATTTTGAATCTCGCAGCTGAACAAGGCACGGATGGGAAAAATACTTTTTCAAAATTTATTTATGATTGGAAAAAGCGGAAGAAACATTTGAGAAGGAGCATCGAATTTCTCTCCCTGGGGAGTATGATGCAAGGGCATCCTTTGATGCATCGTTATTGCACTTTGTTGTCATGTTGCTAAAATTTGAGTTTTGGTTTGTTTGGGGTCAATAAGGTCATGTAAGACCATTTGGAGTCATCTAAGTCAATTTTATGATGTTTTGGTGCAATGTGGTTAAATGCTGTAAAAGTTGCTAAATGTTGTCATTTTTGTCAAGCAAAACTTGCCAATATTATCATTATTGTTAACCAAGGAGTTAGAGGTTGGTTTTTCAATTGGGATTGGTTGTAATATGATAAATATGCAATGTAATCTCAAACTCAAGGGTTGGAGATGTTGGATAATCTTGTTAGATTTCTAATGCCTTTGGTTTGATTGATTTTCATTATGTTTCATGAGTTATGATCAAATTAATGATTGCCATTTCAAAATTTTACCGTGAAACAAAAACATCATGTTGGTACAATTTTTACGACCTTTCATGTAATAGGGAAGGAATTTGGATGATAAATCTATGAAATATAGAACTTTTGGTTTTTGTTTGGAGTCATTTCATTAAGTTTTGTGAAAGTTATTGTAATTTTGGTGAGTGCAAGTCTAAACCCTGCCTAGGGTTTCCAAAAACACAAAAAAAAAATCTTTGCTTTCCACCATAAAAAACTCATAAAAATTGGTAGGAAGTTATACTTTAATATTTTCTAAAAACCCTTTAAAGTAAAATTCATAAATTTCAAGGTTGAAGGAGTTGTGAGGGTTTGTGTGTTCAAGATTGCATAAAATTGTCATAAAACCCTTGTTTGATTGATGGTCAAAAAAAATTATTTGTGTGTGATGATCAATTGAAGTATTTTGTTTTAGGTCCTATGCTTGGTCGACCTAAAATATATAAAATGTTGTGGAGATTAAAATTGTGACACAAATATAAGAAGAAGCTATTACAGGTCCATGTTGACCTATATCTCATAGGTTTGTGGCATGAAGGTATTTGAATTTGAATTGGGTGCCAAAAAGGCATGTTTTGTATTCCCTTTGGTGTCATCTAATTAGGTCGACCTAATTGGTGTTTGCAATGATGCTCATATATATGTAGAAAATCATTTTGAGGTTAAGGATATGTGGGTGTCTTTGTGTTAGTGAAGTGATCTGAATGCAAGCAGAAAGTGAATTTTTGTAGAAGATTGAGAAAAGGATATGTGAATCTCTCTGAGCAAAGATTTGTGTTTTGTATTAGGTGAAGTGTGTTTGGATCAAAATCTTAATCTTTAAAGGAACTGAATTCAAAATATGACAGATGCATTTTGTATTAGTTCAAATCTTAGTTGTGTAGCCACTTTTCTTATCTTACTTTTTGTTGTGAACAGTGAGTTCACTTAGACAGTGAGTTCACTTAGACAATGAGTCCTCCTAGCAGTGAGCCTTTATGTAATATTTTATGAGGTCAATCATACTATATTGTGAGATAATCCTCACCATGGTTTTTCCCATCTTGGGTTTTCCACATAATTTTTTTGGTGTCCACGTGTTACATGTGTTATGGGTTGTTTGTGCTTTCATTTCTGTTAATTGTAAGTATGCTATGTTAATTGGATTATTGGTAATTAAATAGTTTTTAGAAATACTGATTCACCCCCCTCTCAGTATTCTAGGTGTTCAACAAAACATAATTTGAGCTAAAATAAAACTAAAATGATTATTATTTATTTTTGTTGTGTAAATAGTGATATCTATATTCATGGTCTATATTTAAAATAAACTTTAAAAAATAAAAGTTATTTAAAAATTACTAATACCTATCATTTCAACTTTATGAACCACTTTCCTCATAAACTAATTAATAAACAAAAAAATAAGTAGAATAATCATTATAATAAATTACATATTTGAAAACTAGACATCATATATGATTTTTAATTTCATAAAGAAATTCTATAAAAAAATCCATTAGTCAAATTGCTAGAGTTAGTTTTTTCATTGGATGTTAACATGGCCTTGTACTTGTAGGTCCAAAGCTAAGGGTTACTTGTTGTGTTCCAAATGAAAAACATGGGTTGTGAGTTTCATTTTTTTGGAATGAGTACCTGCTTTAAAATAGGTACATGTTCTAAAAAACAAATAGATAACTATTTTAAAGCTGAAAAATGACACTTCCACTAAAAATGGAGCCATTATCTTTCACTTACCCTTGTAGCTTGGAAAATGCACCATATACTCTCTTTTCTATAACTATGCTCAACCACCAAGGTAAATGTATGACTATCATATGTAGGAGTATTTAATGAATAACTTTGGGAAGCTCATTGTAATTGAAAGTGACCTTTGGGCCCATTCATAACATGTACTACTAAGTGTGATATAATGAAAGGTGGGCCATGGGGATTTTTTTTTGATAGTTAAATAGCTACTTTATGGGACAACACCCTATATTGATCAAAATAAAATTTGTACACTATTTGGATTATCAGGCTCAAGCCATCAGCCATTTCCCCGTACTTACTTCATGACCTTCGATCCAAACCCCTGACATTCATCAAAAAAATTCTTTTACAGATTGGCCATACCGGCCACAAACAAACCATACATACCGAAACATACTATCAACCCTTACATACTATCTATTATTACCACATGCAACTAGACCCAATTTTCCTTTTGTATTACAAACCAAAAAACAAAGACAAAAAAAACTACTAATTGTCAAGGGTTTCATTCATCTTCATCACTACCCGCTTGCATTTTCCTAGCCTGTATTGCATCAACACCACTAGGCAGTCCACACCACAAGCTTCATGTGCCAAATGATTGGCCTTCTCCTCCATTTCTCTAAAGTCATTTTCAAACCACTCTTCACCTTCACCCAGCTCCTAGTCTTCGTCATCTATTGCCCACATTTTCCCCTCTAGACCTTCCGCCTTCACGTACTCTTGCACCCACCCAACTGGCCAGTTCCTATCTATGTTTGATGTGCACATTAGGAAAGTGACACTTCTCTCAATTTTTCCCCACCTCTTCTCAAGTTTTTTTGGCTTCAATGACTACACAATTGTGAATTTTGACATCTCCAACCCATTCCCGAGAGACATAGTATTTTTTTGGCATCAGGATTAGCAAGTTACCATCCATGTTATCTAAGGCTTCATCAATTTCTCCCAACAATGAATGTAAAAACAACGTCTGACAGAGCTTCTTCCCCTTAGATTTCAAAACTACCATGTAGAGGAGCATCTCCAGAAACATTGTTGTGATATCAGTGTTAACCCTAAACCTCTGGTGAGCCAATAAAAATTCTTGACCTAAAATATTTTTAACCGCATGGATCACAAGTAGGTGTGAGGACACCACGATTCCCTTCAACCTCTTATTAGTGATTTCTCCATGAAAGGCTTGTTGTTTCTTGGTTGTGTTCAAGAACAATGACATATCCATTGCACTCAAATGCGTGAGATGTTAGGAGCCAACAAAAAGGTTGGTTACAATGCTACCACCTTATGCCTATTTCAACAAGCTCACCTTATGTCATCATGATTTTTGGAGTACAAAAGACACTAAGAGGGGGGTGAATCAATGTCTTAATAAAAAATTAAAATTTACTAATATTCTAAAACCACTTAATCTCTTTGAAAACAATGATTGTTCAGTTTCAAGATTATGATCAAAATGTGATAACCAAATTCAGATTCTCAAAAAACATATAAACTCAAATGTTGTAATGTAAATATAGAAGACAAAAATATCGAAAAGGAATCCACAAATGAGTCATAACACAGTGTTTTTCATGAGTGGAAAACCCTCATAGGGATAAAAAACCACTCGGTAAAATGCCTCACTGGCAAAGCCTCACTAGCTACAAATGATCAAACTGCCTCTTCGACATGATCATATACAATTTCATATAACATTTTTGAAACAATCAATTATAGAGGATCTCTCTGTTTCACTACAAAGCATTTTCATTTCCCAAAACTAACACATTTCCATATCCTAAGGACTCATTTACTTGGAACTTTTAAAATATAAATATATCAGTTCATACAATCCATTGTTTTGCACATTACTTGCAAAACTTCTTTACATAATTTTGTTTATACATTCATTTTAATAACTCTGTGAAAGTACCCAACCAATAACAGTGATAAATCACTGTTTATATAATATTTCAATAGTACACATAATGTCGCCATCTGTCACTTATTACAACTATCAAATGTAACCTTTAAAACCTGTTTGAAATTGTTTCCATAACTGCCCCTGTCGAGTCATTGTAATGACTTTATCTTTACCAAATAAAAACTACCCTTAATATATGGTCGATACAAAAACCAACTCCCAAGTCGACATCACAAGAATACAACACACGACCTTTAAACAAGCTTTTAAAAACTACCATATGACATAAGATCCCATTCCCTAGTAAAGGGTAGCACTTTGACCAAAACAACAAACACAAGTGTGGATGATAGGATAAACCCTTATGGACCAACCATTGAATGTATACAACAAAGAAACCATGGCAAAAACCTTTCTCAAGACAACTCCAAATAACCCTCAAAATATCCATAGCATGCCCTAGTGATAGGGTTTGAAAACACAAAATAATGAACCCACAGATAGAAAAGTAACTATGATACACCACAATGGGTAAGGCAAGACCAAGTTGACATGGCATGTAACCATAAAACAAAAAGACAAACACTATCAACATGAGTATTAGACTTAGGGTTTTGCCATAATGATATTACCACTTAAAAAGAATTGCTATGAAGTCGACCCACTTTGAATGCTTTGAAGATGGATGTCATGAAGACCTGAAACCATTTTTTGCCAAGACTAGCCGCCATACCACCTCCTCCAAGTTTCATCAATCCCTAAGTAGGATTTGTTAACAATGCTTTGTTGTTTGTAAAATGACAAATTTTATAGAAAACATGATGTCGATATCCACAATCTCAATCTCATGACTTTTATCACTTTTTAACTTGCAAAAAGAATCATTACGTCAGCCTTTCATTATAACCCTTTACCTTTCAAATCAAAACACATTATTGTGTTGGTGTTTAACTTTATTTGCATGCTAATAATAAACCTCATGATGTGCAACAATGTATGTTGGTCCACTAAATCAAGCACCATAATTCCTTGTGATGTTTTAATAAAATATGAGCTCAATGATACCAAAGTAAACATATAAACCAATGTCAATATGCTTGAATAGATCAACACAAATGCCATATTTCCAAGATCAATATAAAATCTTTGATGTTATATTGATCATTGAATTGCATAATCCAACTGTAAGAGTGTAAAATGCAGAATCATAAATCCATATGTATGCCTAGTACCACTGTCTTTGTGATTAAACAAATAGAACCAAACCTCCAATATATACCACAAATGCATGCCAAAAATATATCATTTGAATAAGTGCCAAACCAAACTATCCATATCTTCCATATGAAAAATACTTGAGTACATGCCAATACTGTAGATGTCACAAACAACCCTTGACATCAATGCAAAAAACAATGTCAAAGGGGTTAACAAACTCCTCCTTTGGCATTGATGTCAAACCTACCACAAAATGCAACCTATATGATCACCAATGCACTGCCATGTCATCATCATATGATTACCAAATGAACTTAGCAATAAACCAATATACAATATGGAGCAAAAACTGATTTGGAATGTAAATATGATCTTGTACCACCATAATGAAATGAAAATTTGAACCTATATCTCTATATCTCAACTTTTCTACCCGTTTTGACAACAATGCCAAAGGTCAAAGGGGTGGCTAATCATCAAAAGAATACCAAGTACCTGCCTAAGAACACCAATATGCTTGCACACAGACACAAAACAACATCAGATCTGAATGGATAAAGCCAAAAATATCACCACACAATGATATAAAAGTCTACCATAGTATCAAAACTAAACAAAGATGTCAACACACTCAAAATATAACACAAGGGTGTAGAATATGCATAAAAACTCCCCCTTTGAAGTGCACTAAATGGATTGAATGAATAAGCATCAAAACACCACTATGAAAGAGAAATCAAAGCAACTGTCATCATAAGAGCATTGACATAGATCACTGTATATTGATAACATCAATATAGCATTTCCACAGATAAGTTGGATACCCATTGTCAAAGATCATAATGTATTACTAGCAAACTGCACCTAATTTACACCTGAATTGCTAAAACTTCAATGAAACTCAAAAAAAATTCAAACAAGATTGCGAACTCATTCTTGTAAACTAATATTTTCATTTAGGAAAATTTAAATATTAAGCATGAGCAACCATACTCTACCAGCTAGACAACTATGTACCAACAACAAACAATCACTTTGAATCAGTATGTTAACTACTCCATCAACCTTACCAATGCACATCATTATCATTAAAACTGATACTTACCACATGAGACACTTCAACAACAATCATTGAAAAGGATTCTCATTAGTTGTCATTATCAAACATTATCAAGAGCATGGTATTACCTTAGTTGCGAGACACACCTCATGAGTTCAAAACCTCAAAATCAACATAGAACAATGCTTTCCAATTCTCTTCAAGTGTACTGTCAACTAGAAATACATAAATTCAAGCCACTTTGTTATTTTACACCATACTAAGACCATTTACACTATCCATAAAGAAAGGATCGATGCACTATTGAGCAAAACAATGACATTGTCAGAACATATGCAATCAACTCTCAAATGTGTCTTCTGAAAATTCAAAATTCACATAGTATATACTATTGTATATTTTTCAAGCAAATAACTCATTTGAATCACCTCATTATTGTCACATGTTCATCACTAGAACTTGCAAAAACTTATAACCATATTTCAAATATGCCACAAACAAACTTGTGACCCACTATACTGCAAAGATAGAACTATAAACCCAACACAACTAACAACCATAGGGATATAAGATGATACTTGAAATACACCCTGAGAACACACAAATAATTTAGTGAAGAGAAATATGAGGAAGATCATCCAATATCTACCTCAATTGACCAACCACTTTCATGCATTTAGTTTCTTGCAAATTATAAATGTTTCCTTGAGTTATTGAACCTGCTGCAACAACTTAACCAATTTTCTTTCTAATCTCACATCCAAGAGTATCAAAAAGAGTATAAAAACCTTGATCACAGATCTGAGTTACACTTAAGAGATTATACTTGAGACCTTCTGCATAGTACACATCCTGCAAAGATAAGCCATCATCCAATGAAACAATACCTTTCCCTATGATCTGAATACAATGATCATTTCCAAACCACACTAAGCCACCATCACAATATTCAAATTTGATAAAGTTTCTTTTATGACCTATCATGTGGTGAGAACATCCACTATCTAAAACCCACACATTTTTCACCTTGGAATGTAAGTATATTGGATTAAGTATACCTCCTATCTTTTCGTCAACTTTCTTTGGCTTCCAAATCAACTTTGTTTTAGTAGTATTAAAATATTTTTTAGAAAGAGCATTTGATTTATCATGGTTGTACCTATAACTCTTTGCTACATATCTAATATTTTTCACTCTATGTGTTTGAACTCCTTTTAGACATAACTGATGGCTTCAAATATTTTCATTTGTCACATTGACATGTTGAGATTTACTAGAATGAGAGCACCGATCTTGCATAAGCCCAAGACCAATTTTTTCTTGATGATATCTCTATTTACCTATAAGATCTGCTAGTTTGTTACTGCTATAACATATGTCAAGTTCTTTCCTCAAGTCAACATCTTTTGCCTCTAAGTTGTAGCAGTCTTTTTCTTTGATTTCTAATTGCACTTTAGTAACTTCTAGTATTTCAATTTGAAGTTTCAAATCAACAATTCATTTTTTAGAGTTAGTTACCTTATTCACCAAGTTTTTAGTATCTTTTTGAATCTGATTTTTTTGCATCTCAACCTCCTTTTTGAGTTTCTTAATTTCTCCTAGAGCACTTCTTAGCTCACCCTCAAAATCCACCTCATGTTCAGATTGATCTGCAATCTCTTCATTATGATTTTGATTTGAACTAATGATTGTCATAAATAGGGTTTCTTCTCCTTCTTCAATGGATGCATCTGTACCATTGTTTGTTACATCAGTATCTTTGATGAATAGGCTTTTCTTCTCTTTGATACTATTTTTCTTTGATTTAAGTTATTTTGTTTTTTGTTTCCTTGTCTACTATTAACTTCTTCATCACTTTCAGAGTCTTTGTTAGGGCATTGAGCAACATAGTTCCCAATCTTGCCACAATCAAAACATTTAAAAGGTAGTTTCCCCTTATACCTACTTGATCCTTTTTTTAGTTTACTCACAAGAACAAACTCATTTTCATATAGTTTCTTTGAATTAGAGTTTATGTTATTATCCTTTTTCATAGACTTAAAGGCAACTTCTTTGGTAGTGGGATTATCAGTACACATTCTCATTTCATAGGCTGTAAATGCACCATGGAGTTCATCTAAAGTGAGTTTGTTTAATTCTCTTTCTTCTACAACAAAGATTTTATGATTATATTTAGTTGTCAATGACCTTAACACCTTTTTAACAATTGCACTTTCTTCTAAAGTTTCACCAAGACCATGAATTGAGTTTACAGTTTCTTGGATTCTCAGAAGGTAATCAACTACCTGCTCTTCCTCAATCATCTTTAGGCCTTGAAACTGTGCTAAAAGTTTGTAATTTAGCCTCTAACTTTTTCATCACCCTCATAAATACTAGACAGTTTATCCCAAATAGGCTTTGCACTTTTATAGTGCATAATTCTAACAAGAAAATCATTAGTCAAACCACAACAAATAGCATTTTCAGCCCTAACATCACATTCATATGCTTTTATCTCATATGGAGTAGAGGATGTTGCAATGGCAGTATACTCATTCTCAATTTCACGCTAGACCTCATAGCCTAGAGAAGTTATATGATGTTGCATTCTAAATTTCCAAAGGGCATAGCCAACACCATCAAATAAAAGGTGCTCTAGAAGTAGAAATACCTTCTTGATTTTCCATTTCATGTACTCCACCAGGAATCCCCTAAGTTGGTTAAACTTTTGGCAAGGGTATGGCTCTGATACCACTTGTTGGAGTACAAAAGACACTAAGAGGGGGCGTGAATGAATGTCTTAATAAAAAACTTCAATTTATTGGTATTTCAAAACCACTTAATCGCTTTGAAAATAGTGAATGTTCAGTTTCAAGATTATGATTAGAATGTGATAACCAAATTTAGATTCTCAAACAACATATAAACTCAAATGAGTCAATGTAAATATATAATACATCAAGATAAAAAAGGCATCCACAATGAGTCGTAACACATTATTTTTCATGAGTGGAAAACCCTCATAGGGATGAAAAACCACTCGGTAAAATGCCTCACTAACAAAGCCTCAATGCCTACAAATGATCAAACTGCCTCACTAACATGATCATATACAATTTCATATAAAATTTCTAAAACAATAAATTGCAGAGGATCTCTTTGTTTCACTACAAAGAATTTTCACTTCCCAAAACTAACACATTTCCATATCCTAAAGACTCATTTACTTGGAATCTTTAAAATATAAAATATATCAGTCTATACAATCCACTGTTTTGCACATTGCTTGCAAAACTTCTTTATAGAATTCTGTTTATACATTCATCATAATAACTCTATGAAAGCACCCAACCAATAACAATAATAAATCACTGTTTATATAAATTTTCAATAGTACACATAATGTTGACATCAGTCACTTATTACAACTAGCAAATGTAACCTTTAAAACCTATTCGAAACTATTTCCATAACTGCCTCTATCGAGTCATTGTAATGAATTTATCTTCAATAAAAAAAAAATTCCCTTAATACATGGTCAATGCACAAACAAACTCCCAAGTCGACATCACAAGAATGCAACACACGACCTTTACAAAGGCTTTTAAAAACTGCCATATGACATATGATCCCATTCCATAGTAAAGGTTAACACTTTGACCAAAACAATAAACCCAAGTGTGGATGATGGGATAAACCCTTATGGACCAACCATTGAATTTATACAACAAAGAAACCATGGTGAAAACCTTTCTCAAGAGAGCTCCAAACAACCCCTAAAATATCCATAGCATGCCCTAGTGATAGTGTGTGAAGACACAAATAATGAACCCATAGATAGAAAAGTCATTATGAAAGACCACAATGGATAAGGAAAGACCAAGTCGACATGGCATGTAACCATAAAAAGAAAAGACAAATGCCATTGACATGAGTATTAGACATGGTTTTACCCGAATTATGTTACCACTTAAAAAGCATTGTTGTGAAGTCGATACACTTTGAATGCTTTGAAGATGGCTGCCATGAAGACCTAAAACCATTTTCTGCCAAGACCAACCGTCACACTACCTCCTTCTCCAAGTTTCATAGATCCCTAAGTCAGTTGTGTTAACAATGCTTTGTTGTTTGTAAAATGACAACTTTTAGGGAAAACATGATGTTGATATCCACAATCTCAATCTCATGACTTTTATCACTTTGTAACTTGCAAAAAGAATCATTATGTCGGCCTTTCATTTTTTACCTTTTACCTTGCAAATCAAAACACATTATTTTGTTGGTGTTTAACTTTATTTGCATGCCGATAATAAACCTCATGATATGCAACAATATATGTTGGTCCACTAAATCAAGCACCATAATACCTTGTGATGTTTTAATAAAACATGTGCTTAATGATACCAAAGTAAACATACATACCAATGCTAGTATGCTTGAATAGATCAACACAAATACCATATTTCTAAGATCAATATAAAATCTCGTATTTTATATTGATCATTGAATTGTATAATCCAATTGTAAGAGTGTAAAATGCAAAATCATAAACCCATATGTATTCCAAGTACCACTAATTTTGTGATTAAAAAAATAGCACCAAACCTCCAATATATACCACAAATGCATGCCAAACATATATCACTTGAATGTGAGTATCACCTGAATAAGTGCCAAACCAAACTAACCATGTCTTCCATATGAAAAATACTTGAGTACATGCCAATACTGTAAATGCCACAAAAAATCCTTGACATCAATGCTAAAATAAATATCAAAGGGTTTAACAAAATCCCCCTTTGGAATTGATGTCAAACCTTCCATAGAATGCAACCTGTATGATCACCAATGCACTGTCATGTCATCATCATATGATTACCAAATGAACTCAATAATAAACTGGTGTAGGAGCACCCTTGATGCAATTTTAAGCTATATTGTGAAACTTTGGTTTTTTCTTTGTTTTGGATTTATTGATGTAAATAATGTCATTTGAAACCATCCTAAGTGGTTTAGGACCATTTTTGGTCATTTGGTGAAAATTAGACAAATATTGTAAAAATTGTAAAAGTTGCTCAAAAAAGTTGTCAAACAACTTGTCAAAAAGTGTCATTAAGGTGTTTTATCAACAAACTAATCAAAAGGTGGTTGAAAATATTTGGTTTTGGTTGGAAATGTATGACACCCTCCAAAACTAGAATTGGGGGTTGGATACATTGTTTTTGAAGTTTGGTGAATGGAAACCTCAATTTTGTAAGCATTTTCTGATTTTTACATTTTTTCAGGCCGAAGTTTTGCATTGTACGGATTGGTATGGCCTCATATCAAGGATTATAATATATGGATGGAAATATTATTTTTTCTAGTTTTCAATTCTTTTTTTCTCATTGAATTTCATTGGGTTTTATGGGAGTTATGATAATTTTTGTGAGACTTCCCTATTCTAACAATATTGTGCAAAAATTGCAGTTTGAAAAACATGATGGTACATATTATACATTCCATATTTTGATCTGAAACCAATTGAATTTTATTTCCATGTGAATCTACTTTCATTTTCTTCAAGTATCATCAAATTTCATTAATATTTGAATAAGTTATGACCAATTTTGTGAGGGTAGGTCTAAATCCTACCAAAGGTTTGCAATTTTGGGAAAAATGCAATATCTTTCTTTTCCACCGTTGGATCTTCATTCAAAATGGAGGAAAAGTCTATAATTATGTTATCTTAAATCTCACCAAAGTGATTAGCTTCATTATTTATTTTTTGAAAGTTATTAATGATAGTTCATTGCATTAAATTGTAGGCTACCATGGCAATGTTTCCAATGGAATATAGAATGCACTTAATCATTGTTTGAGATGAATCAGTTTATGAAAGTTGTCAAGTGAATCAAGTTTGTTTCATTTTTTTCATTTTTGGTGATGGATCATTTTTTTACTTGTGTCAAGTTGTTCTAAGTGCTAGTTGCTCTGCATCAAATTGGTATCAGAGCCCAAAGATATGGGCAAGAAAGTTTTGGGAGTTTGTGTATTGTCTTTTTGCAGGTTGAAGGAAGAACCTAGATTCCAAAAGACTAGGTAGTGAGGAAAAGGAGAGGAAACCTAGGTGAGGTATCACGAAGACAAGGAGGAGCAAGGTGAAAGAGACTTGCTTGAGAAATAAAAATGGAGATGTTGAGAAGATTTGTTCATGGAGACTTGCAGAGTAAGGAGGCACCAAGCAAGAAAAAAGAGAAAAGTGAGATAAAAAAAAAGGATGGGAAGGTGAAGAAAATTGATATTGAGCAAGAGATAGCATATTTGAGGCAATAATTGGAAGAAATGAACAAAAGAATGAATTTTGAGATGCAACAATTACTTGAGAAAACAAATAGTTGGTATTTACCAATAAGAAAGAGGATAAAGCGGCCTATCAAGAAGATCATTCAGAGGAGAAGAAGGAAAAAGATGAAAACAACAAGAATGGATGAGTTGAAAGATATGTTGAAAGGCAGGGTTATATAAGCATCTGAGGAGACAAGAAAATCTTTTGTTTTTGAAACTAAGCCTTCGTGTAAGTATGTGTTTACAAGTGTAGCAAATGAAAATGAAGATGGAAAAGGGTATGAAGAAAAAGAAGTGAATGCTGATTTTTATGTACAATATGGTGAAAAAGATGAGGTAATGGTTGCACTTTCTAATTTTATGGATGATTTATATGCTAACATATTGTGTTCAGATGATAAAGATGAAGACATAGACAGTGGTACTGAGGCATATGAACAAGAACTCAAATTTTGGTACCTTGAAGTTGAGAAGATGCTCAATAAGAGATGGTACAAGAAGAAGAGAAAAGATCTAGAAAAATTTGTAGAGATGAAGGAAAAGTTTCTGAAGAATTGGAAGAATAGAAAGAGAGAGAAAACCTGCACTCAAGTGGACTTGAGTTTTTCTTCCCCTTGGGAGTATGGTGTAGGAGCACCCTTGATGCAATTTTAAGCTATATTGTGAAACTTTGGTTTTTGCTTTATTTTGGATTTATTGATGTAAATATGGTCATTTGAGACCATCCTAAGTGGTTTAGGACCATTTTTGGTCATTTGGTGAAATTTAGGTAGATATTGTAAAAATTGTAAAAGTTGCTCAAAAAAATTGTCAAGCAACTTATCAAAAAGTGTCATTAAGGTGTTTTATCAAAAAACTAATCAAAAAGTGATTGAAAATAGTTGGTTTTGGTTGGAAATGTATAAAGAAACCCTCAAAAACTCTAATTGGGGGTTGGATACATTTTTTTTGAAGTTTGGTGAATGGAAACCTTAATTTTGTGTGCATTTTCTGATTTTTACATTGTTTTCAGGTTGAAGTTGTGCATTGTACGACCTAGTATGGCCTCATATCAAGGAGTATAATATATGGATGGAAAGATATTTTTTTATATTTTACAATTATTTTTGTCTCATTGAATTTCATTGAGTTTTTTGGGAGTTATGATCATTTTGGTGAGACTTCCCTATTCTAACTATATTGTGTAGAAATTATAGTATGAAAAATGTGATGGTATGGATTGTACAATCCATATTTTGATCTAAAATAAATTGAATTTTGTTTCCATGTGAATATAATTTCATTTGATTCAAGTCTCATCAAATTTCATTAAGATTTGAATAAGTTATGACCATTTTTTTGAGGGCAAGTCTGAACCCTACCTAGGGTTTGCAGTTTTGGGAAAAATGCAATAACTTTCTTTTCCACCGTTGGACCTTCATAAAAATTGGAGGAAAAGTCTGTAATTATGTTATATTCAATCTCACTGAAGCGATTAGATTTATTATTTGTTTTGTGAAAGTTATTAATGATATTTCATTGCATTAAACTGTAGGCTACCATGGCAATGTTTCCAATGTGATCTAGAATGCACTTAATCATTGTTTGAGATGAATCAGTTTATGAAAGTTGTCAAGTGAATCAAGTTTGTTTCATTTTTTTTAATTTTTGGTGATGGATCATTGTTTCACTTGTGCCAAGTTGTGCTAAATTTTGGTTGCACTGCATCATAAACCAATATATAGTATGGAGCAAAAATTGATTTACAATGTAAATCTGAACTTGTACCACTATAATGAAATGAAAATCTTAACTTGTATCTTTGTATCTCAACTTTTCTCCCCCTTTTGAAAACAATTCCAAAGGTCAAAGGGGTGGCTAATCATCAAAAGACTACCAAGTACCTGCCTAGGAACACTAATCTACTTGCACATAGACACAAAACAACATCATATCTGAATGGACAAAGCCAAAAATAGCACCACACAATGATATAAAAGTCTGCCATTGTATAAAAAATGAACAAGATGTAAGCACGCTGAAAATATAACCTAGGGGTGTAGAATATGCATGAAATATCCCCCTTTGAAGTGCACTGAATGGATTGAATGAATAAACATCAAAGCACTACTGTGAAATAGAAATCAAAGCAACTATCATCATAAGAGCATTGACATAGATCAATGTATGCAATGATAACATAAATCTAGGATTGCCACAGATAAGATGGATACCCACTGTCAAAGATCATAATGCATCACTAGCAGACTGCACCTAATTCACACCTAAATTGCTGAAACTTCAATGCAACCCAAAAACAATTCAAACAAGATTTCCAACTCATTCTTGTAAACTAATATTTCATTTAGGAAAATTTTAATACTAAGCATGAGCCAACCATACTCTACCAGCTAGAAAAATGTGTACCAACAAAAAGCTATCACTTTGAATTAGCATGTTAACTACTCCATGAATGTTACCAATGCACATCATTATCATTCAAACTAAAACTTACCACGTGAGACACTTCAACACCAATCATTGAAAAGGATTCTCATTAGTTGTCATTATCAAACATTATCAAGAGAATGTATATTACCTTAGTTGCAAGACACACCTCATGAGTTCAGAACCACAAAATCAACATAAAATAATGCTTTCCAATTCCCTTCAAGAGTACTGTCAACTAGAAATACAAAAAGTCAAACCACTTTGTTATTTTACACTATGCTAAGACCATTTACACTATCCATAAAGAAAGGATTGATGAATTGTCAAGCAAAACAATGACATTGTCAAAACATATGCAATCAACTACGAGATTTGTCTTTTGAAACTTCAAACTTCACACAATATATACTATTATATATTATTCAAGAAAATAATGTTGGAATCAAGCAACACTGAGAGGGGGGGGTGAATCAGTGTTGTGCAATTTTTAACTTTATTAATCTGATCATTAAAGTGTTGATAACATTCAACCAAAATAAAAATGCATGCACATAAGACAAATAACCACAACACCATAAAATAGGGATTTTTTACGTGGAAACCCTGTTAGGGGAAAACCATGGTGGAGGTTAATCCACAATATTGTTCTGAGTATACTCAAGAGAAAAGATTACAAGATGGGAATGCACTTGAATTCAGGCACACTGCCTAGAGCTCACTGCTCAAAAATTGAAAGGATTACTCCCTTACAAAATTTTTGAATACTTCCAAAGAGTTTGAACTGATAAAGTAGCATCTACCAATTCCTGATTACAATTCCAGTTAGGCTCAACAATCAAATTTAGGACCTTCTAACTGATTATACTCTTCTACTCTGTTATGCTTCAATTCACACCAAAAATCCTTAATGCATAAGTGAAACTGTGCATAATCACTCTACCGACCTTCTAACATTTGAAACATACATCAACTCACATCGAACACATACCAAAATGATATAATCGATCACTTATATATATCCGCCATCAAGAATTCAATTGCTACATGTCGACTTCAACAAAATAAGAAAATATTCACAAACAGTCAGCTCAAATCATCCATAATATTCAATGCGTATCCACAAGAGTCGGCCACAACATAGTGAGGACCCTAACAAAAAATTTTAAATACAAAAATACTTAAACAATAACTCCTCAAATATCCGCGACACACTATATTCACCAAGTCGGCCTCCAAATACTAATGAATAGAAAATTAGTTCACTAGACCTTCTAACTTCCACCCAAATTGATACGAGGCACCAAGATTTATAGCTAACACATATTATCCATTGAAAAATACTCCTTGAGATCCATGGCATAAAATAATAACAAAAAATCTGCATATGAATTGAAGAACACAAAGTTATTGGATGCTTTGTTCTAACTAAACAGATAACTACTGATCTTCAATTTGTCTGATGGTATGAGAATATTGCAATGTGAGGATTGACTAGTTGACAAGGGTTGCCATCAATGAAAACACTAGAAAACATGTGCAGTGTCTCTTGCCAACAATCTTCCCCTTTGGCATTGATGGCAACACTTAGTGAAAAATGACTAAGTGTCGGATTAGTACCAAAAAATGCATTGCCACCCAAAACTCCAAAAAGATCTTCATCCACAGCTCAAAACTACAACTCCCCCTTAGATGAATATACTTTTTTCACTGTTCTATTCTCCCCCTTTGACATCAATGGAAAAAATGGGGAATAAGCATACAAAAATCCTATAAACAAACAAAAACTTCAAACTTCATATGTACAAACTTTGTTTCAAACAACTTACATAGACTTGAAGATATCTACAAAATTTGTCTTTAACAAGTTCAAGCTTGTGTCCCAACACTTCTTGAGACTTTCCATAATAGTTATGTGACCACAGAGTAAGTAAGATTTCACTTTTGTAGCTTCAAGGCTCACTGGATCACTAATCGCCATAGCATCTTGTGCTTCTTTCAAAGCATTTAACATAGTTTCCATCTTTGGACCAATTAGCCCTCTAATTTCACCAGCTCTTTCTACAACTCTGTCATTATCATGCTTTAGACTCTTTATTCTTTCAAGTAAGGATATAACTTGACCTTCTTGTTCTCCAACATAAATAGTTAAAGGATCAAAAGCATCAAAAATAACTAACTCTTTCTCATGATCCTTAACATTCTTCTCATTTTCCTTAGTAAGTTTTGACAAAGACAAGCATGACTTATAAATCCTTACACCTTCTGACAATGCACTTTGAACATTTTTCACACAGGTAGCTAACGTAGATTTGTCATTTACTATCAATCCTTTCAACCTACTGATCTTCCTAACATCAAATTCCTTCTCAACTTTGATCAAAGTTGACTTCTCAAGTGACTCAAAATGAGTACCTACCGAATTTATAAGTTTATTTAGCTCACTGTAGGAAGAACCAGATGGATCCTTAACATAAGTAGGCAAGATCCTTTCTGAAATGCCAGATGTCAGATTCAATAACTTGAGCTGTCCTCAATGTGAGACTTCATAATTTCTTCCCTAGCCTTAGCTTGTGCAAATGATGCGACTTTCATTTTTTGAATTGGGGACAAGGTAGACAAATGAATAGGAGCATCTCCCAACTCAAGATCAAATTCTTCCTTTTGCTCTTCTAGAAACTTCATCACCACCTTTGTAGTGTCTCTTGCTTCCACTAGAACTCCCTTGACTTCAACCTTCTTTTCCTCAACTATTGTTTCCATAGCCACATATTTTTGCTTGTCATTTGGAGCTTCAATTTCTTCAACCTGATACAATTTTTGGAGCTTCAATCTCCATAGGTTCTTCTATAGTATGTACATTAAGAGGAATCTAAGTGTCCTCAATTGTAACCTCTTCATTTACCGGACCGGATGAGATATCTTCCACATGTTCTTCTTCAGAAACAACATCAATTTTTTTCTTTAATAGAATTTTCTTCAGAATGCTTTCTGTTTCTTTTTCTACCTCTTTAGTTTTACCCAACATAAGCTTGTTTATTCTTGTTTTGCTTTTGAACTCTCTTTTTGCTTCTTTTAGAATTGCTTTCATTACTTCAATAGACATTACCGGACTTAAATTTGAAAGAACCCATTCTCTTAGCTGCTCTTCTTCAGTTCTAGCATTAACTCTCCTCATCTTCAAAATTTCATACAATTCCTTAGGAAACTATGCCATTATCTCAACAAGAGTCATATTGAAATTGTTCAAATATTTTATTGTAGCCTCCTCAAGGAATCTTTAACCAACAGTATCAAAGGTACCATACACTACACACATGGGGTTAAGATTTCCATCCTTAATTATACCTCTTTCAACTTCCTCTACTAACATACCTGGTTTGTTAAGTTTCATCTTCTTCTTTGCTTTCTCCTCTTCACTAGAGGGCTTGACTGTTGTTGCTACAGGGGTGCTCATATGTTTTATTTCTCTAACTTCTTCATCAGATCCTATCTCTTCATCATCTGAAACAACTTTATACACTCTTTTGCTCTTATCCTTCTTCCTTTTATCGGATACCTTAACCCGAGCTTTTGTAGGGGATAACTTCTTTGCATGACTAGAGAGGGGTGCTGAGCTCCTTGTTGATCTAGTTCAAGAAAAGGATGTTGTTGGACTAGAAGATTCAGTTTTAGCAGGCTCTTTTCCTTTTTCATTTTCAGCTTGTTCTCTTTTCCTTCTTGCTTCTCTTATAGCTTCTACGAATATGCCCATGCTCTCTGCGAAGACTTCCACTGCTTTCCTCACTCTCTAGACTATCATTGGTTTCTTCAATTTCTCATGGAATGCATATGTTCCAAACCTTTCTTCAATGAACCAATAGGCTTACTCAACAAATGTTGTGCGTATAGCTCCAATATTTTCTCCTCAACTTCATAACCCATAGGCATAATCCAAATGGTTCTAGTTTTTTCCACTTCCATCAAGCACTAATCAATATCCACCATAAAACAAATTTCATCCTTATACTTCTCCACAATAGAAGTGAGAATTATTTCCCTTGCTTGCATTTCATTCTAAAAGTTTTTGAGATATCCCCATATTGCAGTTTTCCTGGCTTGCAAATCACTAAGGCCGAATAACATGTCTCTAATATGAACAACAATAGGCTTATCACTTTTCCAATGCACCTTCCCTACTCCCAAAACTTCACCCATGAAATAAAAGAACAAACATAACAACAAATTACCATATTTAAAGGAATTCTTCTTGTCTTTCTTACCAAGATTTTCCATAAGTTGACTTCGAAGAAATTCATACAAATCATACTCTACATTCTCCTTTACCATTTGATAGGTTGCATATATGGTTGTACTAGATACATAATTTTCTCAATTAGAGTGATATATCTTATAACCAATGACCATCGAGGAAAAATTCACACCCACATCAATGATGATATCAATTTTCATCGCTCTTCTATCAAATACAAAACCAATTGTATCAGTGACTGTTTGATTTTTCACAGACTTCAAAATTGGCAATCCACTAGAGGAATTTAAACCTATAACAACAATTATAGCCTCTTTCGTAATAGTGAAGGGTTGATTCAACCACATGAATTTAGCATGAACTCGACTTAAGATGTACCAGACCCATTCATTTTCATCAAACACGGGAAATTTCACAATCAATGTGAATTTCTTTTCCTTTAGGGTTTTGAATTCAGGCTTAACACAAGAATCCTCTCCAACAATGTGTTTGGAATACATATTTAGCAACTATGACTTCCTAACTCCTCAATATTGGCATGAATGTATGCCCTAATATCTTCAATGTGCAAAACACTGTACGAAACAAATGAAAATGCACCTAAGGGCTCGATCTCAATAGACTTGAAAGGATGCCATTTAAACTTCGGACGGGGTCTATCCTTGACTTCAACTACCAATGGAGTAGATATTTTAAAAAATTCACAGTTTTACAAGTTTTCCCAAAAAATACCTTTTAGCTGGATTAGGGTTTGAACTTTGAATTGCCTTCATGCTTTAATTCTCGCCAAATTTCACCAAATTTTGCTTCAGAGTTCTTCAAACTTCTTCTCAAAATGTAAAGTGACAAATGAAGGATAGAAATAATATTTTATCATTCGCACACCTTATCTTTTTGATGAAATAAATGCTTTTTCCCTAACACATCCAAATACCTTGTATCCATATACCGTAAAAGATAACTCTTATGCGGACCTTCAATTCTGCATAAATTTTTTTAATAGCATCTATAGATCATCAATACAATCGTTAAACTCATCCACATCCTAATGTTGATTTCTTGTAGGGGGTTTGAAATATTTTCTTTACAGTTCCCCCTAGGCCAGAGGCCTTAACCTAATTCCCAGAGGAATTACCAGAAGCTAATTCTGGTGCTAGCTCATTTCCTTCAACAAAGGGACTCTTATTTACCTATGTCTTCTTCATCTGCTTCCTGATTTGATCTGTAGTGACTTTCCCTTTTCCTTTTTCATCCTTCTGCATGTTTCTTCTTTGATTTACCAGACCTCTTCTGCAAAATCTAGCAATATGACCAGTTTTGTTGCAATTGTAGCACACCATATTTCTTTGTCCAAACTAGTTCTTCCACTATCTTTCTCTTGATCTACACTGGTTAGCAATATGGCCAAATCTATTGCATGTATAACATCTAACATTCCTATAAAAGTTGTTCATCACATTTCTACATTCATTTGACTTATGACCATACTTGTTACAATTAAAGTACCGACCGAAGAATGATGGATCATTTGAATTCATTCTACTTCTGCATTGAGCTACCATACGACCAAATTTATTGCAAACATAACAAATACCATTAAACCTTTGAGCATTAGGTTGTCTTATTAGATACCTCCTAGTGTTGTTCATCTAATTTCCTTGTCTGAACCTCCTTTGTCCAAATTTCCTTTGTCCTTTTCTAGATCCAAAACTTTCTCCTTCATATCCAAGACCTCACTTATCACCATCAGTCCTCTGACTTTTAATTAGTTCATCAAGCTTGGCTGAGCTAATCTTGAACTTCTCCTCAAATTCATTTGTTATAACAAGTTCATCTCTGAGATCAACAATGTTCTTTTCAAGCTCTTCCTCATTATGTTTGGATTGTCCTAACTTAAGTTCCAACTCAATGAATCCATTAGTAATTTGACTGCATTCTTCAAATTTCTCTTTCAAGGATTGGGCAAGATTTTCTTCATTTTTGTTCATGTCTTCAATTTCCTTAGTCATCTTCACCATAATAGATCCCATCTCATTCCTTTGACTTGCATTATCCCTGGCAAGCTTTTCGCATTCTTCTATCTTTTCCTTTAGGGTTTGACTCAACTGTTCATCTACAATGTGTTTACTATCTTCCTGCTTGATTTGATCACAAAGTTTCCTTCTCTTCTCTCTAGACTTATTGATTTTTTCTTTCAATGACTCAATGAATCTCTCAGCATTCATGAGATTTGCTTGTAATTCCTAGACTTCAGATTTTTCCTGATCAAGATCATCTAGGGCCACCATAAGTTGTTGAAGGTTGCTTGAATCCATTGAAACACCTTCCAATATCTTCCCAAATATTTTAAGCTTCTTCCGAGGAACTAAGCTCTGACACCAATTGTTGGAATCAAGAAACACTGAGAGGGGGGTGAATCAGTGTTGTGCAATTTTTAACTTTATTAATCTAATCATTAAAGTGTTGATAACATTCAAACAAAATAAAAATGAATGCACATAAGACAAATAACCACAACACCATAACACATGGATTTTTTATGTGGAAACCCTATTAGGGGAAAAACCATGGTGGCATCCACAATATTGTTCTGAGTATACTCAAAAGAAAAGATCATAAGATGGGAATGCACTTGCATTTAGGCACACTGCCTAGAGCTCACTGCTCAAAAACTAAAAGGATTACTGCCTTAAAAAAGTTTGGAATACTTCCAAAGAGTTTGAGCTAATAAAGTAGAATCTACCAATGCCTGATTATAGTTTCGGTTAGGCTCAACAATTGAATTCAGGACCTTCTGACTGATTCTGTTCTTTTGCTCTGTTCTGCTTCAATTCACACCAAAAATCCTTAATGCACAAGTAAAATTGTGCATAATAGCTCTACTGACCTTCTGACATTCGCAACATACATCAACTCACATTGAACACACACCAAAATTATATAATTGATCACTTATATATCCGCCACCAAGAATTCCATCACTACATGTCGGCTTCAACAAAATAAGAAAATATTCACAAATAGTTGGCTCAAATCATCCATAATATTCAATGCATATCCACAAGAGTTGACCACAACATAGTGAGGACCCAAACCAAAGTTTTCAAACACAAAAATACTTAAAAAATAACTCCTCAAATATCCACGACACACCATATTCACCAAGTCGGCCTCCAAATACTGATGAATAGAAAATTAGTTCACCAGACCTTCTAACTTCCACCCAAATTGATACAAGGCACCAAGATTTACAGATAACAAATATTATCCATTGAAAAATACTCCCTGAGATCCACAACATAAAATAATAACAAAAAATATGCATATGAATCAAAGAACTCGAAGTTACTAGATGCTCTGTTCTAACTAAATAGATAACTACTGATCCTCAATGTGTTTGTCAATATGAGCAAATTTCAATGCATGGATTGACTAGCTAACAAGGGTTGCCATCAATGACAACACCAAAAAACATGTGCATTGTCTCTTTCCAACAAATAACTCATTTGAATCACCTCACTATTGTCACATTTTCATCACTAGAACTTGCAAAAACTAAGAACCATATTTCAAATATGCCACAAACACACTTGTGACCCACTGTATTGCAAAGATAGAACCATAAACCCTACACAGCTAACAACCACAACGATATAAGATTATACTTGAAATGCACCCTAAGAACACACATAAATGATTTAGTGAAGAGAAATATGAGGAAGATCATCCAATCTCTCCCTCAACTAACCAACCACTTTCATGCATTTAGTTTCTTGCAAATTATAAATGTTCCCTTGAGTTCTTGAACCCACTACAACTGCTTCACCTATTTTCTTTCTAATATCACATCCAAGAGCATAAAAAAAAATATAAAAAACTTGAACATAGATCTGAGTTATGCTTAAGAGATTATGCTTGAGACCTTCTGCATAGTACACATCCTGCAAAGATAAGTCATCATCCAATGCAACAATACCTTTCCCTATGATCTGAATACAATCATCATTTCCAAACCACACTACGCCACCATCACAATATTCAAATTTGATAAAATTTCTTTTATCTCCTATCATGTGGTGAGAGCATCCACTATCTAAAACCCACACATTTTTCACATTGGAATGTAAGGCTATTTGATTAAGCATACCTCCTATCTTTTCGTCAACCTTCTTTGACTTCCAAATCAACTTTGTTTTAGCACTATTAAAAGATGTTTTGGAAAGAACATTTGGTTTCTCATGGTTGGACCTGTAACTCTTTGATACATATATAATATTTCCACTCTATGTGTTTGAACTCCTTTTCAACATAACTGATGGCTTCAAAGATTTTTCATTTTTCACATTGACATGTTGAGATTTACCAAAATGAGAGCATTAACCTTCTATAAAGCCAAGACCAGTTTTTTCTTTATGATATATTTTTTTACCTATAAGATCTGCTAGTTTGTTACTGCTATCACACATGTCAAGTTCTTTCCTCAAGTCAGCAACTTTTTCCTCTAAGGTGCAACATTTTTTTTCTTTGATTTCTAATTGCACTTTAGTAACTTCTAGTATTTCAATTTGAAGTTTCAGATACACAATTCGGTTTTTAGAGTTATTTACCTTATTCGCCAAGTTTTTAGTGTCTTTTTGAATTTTATTTTTCTGCATCACAACCTCCTTTTTGAGTTTCTTAATTTCTCCTAGAGCACTTCTCAGCTCACCCTCAAAATCCACCTCATGTTCAGATTGATCTACAATCTCTTCATTATTCTTATGATTTAAACTAATGATTGTCATAAATAGGATTTCTTCTCCTTCAATGGATGCATCTATACCATTTTTTGTTACATTAGCATATTTGATGAACATGTTTTTCTTCTTTTTTATACTATTTTTCTTTCTAAAGTTTTTTTTTTCTTTCCCTATCTACTATTAACTTTTTCATCACTTTCAGAGTCTTTTTTAGGGAATTGAGCAGCATAATTCCCAATATTACCAAAATCAAAACATTTAAAAGGTAGTTTCCCTTTATACCTACTAGATCCTCTTTTCAATTTACTCACACGAAAAAACTCATTTTCATCCAGTTTCTCTAAATTAAAGTTCATGTTATTATCCTTTTTCATAGACATAAAGGAAACTTCTTTGGTAGTGGGATTATCAGTACACATTCTCATTTCAAAGGCAGTAAATACACCATGGAGTTCATCTAAAGTGAGTTTGTTTAAGTCTCTTTCTTCTACAGTAGATATTTTAGGATCATATTTAGGTGTGAGTGACCTTAACACCTTTTTAACAACTACACTTTCTTCTAAAGTTTCACCAAGACCAAGAATTGAGTTTACAATTTCTTGGACTCTCAAAAGGTAATTATCTACCTTCTCTTCCTCAATCATCTTTAGGCCTTTAAACTTGGCTCTAAAAGTTTTTAATTTAGCCTCTTCTACTTTCTCATCACCCTCATAAATACTAGACAATTTATCCCAAATAGAATTTGCACTTTTACAATCCATAATTTTAATAACCACATCAGTAGTTAGACCGCAACAAATAGCATTTGCAGCCCTAGCATCACATTCATATGCTCTTTTCTCATCTGCAATAAAAGGTGTTGCAGTGGTAGTATACCCAGTCTCAATTTCATGCTAGACCTCATAGCTTAGAGAAGTTATATGATGTTTCATTCTAAATTTCCAAAAGGCATAGCCAGTACCATCAAATAAAGGTGCTATGGAAGTAGAAAGACCTTCCTAATTTTCCATATCAAGTACTCCACTAGGAATCACCTAAGTAGGTTAAACTTCTGGAAAGGGTATGGCTTTGATACCACTTGTTGGAGTATGAAAGACACTGAGAGGGGGGGTGGATCAGTTTCTTAATAAATAATTTCAATTTACTCATATTTCGAAACCACTTAATCTCTTTGAAAATAGTGAATGTTCAGTTTCAAGATTATGATCAGAATGTGATAATGAAATTTAGATTCTCAAACAACATAAGAAATCAAATGTTGCAATGTAAGTATAGAAGACAACAAGAACAAAAAGGCATCCACAAACGAGTCATAACACACTATTTTTCATGAGTGGAAAACCCTCATAAAGATGAAAAAACACTTGGTAAAATGCATTACCAGCTTACCAAAAATGCCTTAATGGCTACAAAATGCCTCATTGGCTACAAATGATCAAACTGCCTCACTGACATGATCATATACAACTTCATATAACATTTTTGAAACAATCAATTACAAAGGATATCTTTGTTTTACTACAAAGCATTTTCACTTCCCAAAACTAACACATTTCCATATCCTAAAAACTCATTTACTTGGAATCTTTAAAAAATAAAATATATAAGTTTATACAATCCATTGTTTTGCACATTGCTTGAAAAACCTCTTTACATAATTTTGTTTATACATTCATCATAATAAATTTGAGAATGCACCCAATCAATAATAGTGATAAATCACTGTTTATATAAACTTTCAATAGTACACATAATGTTTCCATCTATCACTTATTACAACTAGCAAATGTAACATTTAAAACCTGTTTGAAACTATTTCCATAACTGCCCCTGTCGAGTCATTGTAATGAATTTATCTTCAACAAATAAACAGTGCCCTTAATACATGGTCGAAGCACAAACCAACTCCCAAGTCGACATCACAAGAATGCAACACACGACCTTTACACAAGCTTTTAAAAACTACCATATGACATAAGATCCCATTCCCTAGTAGAGGGTAACACTTTGACCAAAACAACAAACCCAAGTGTGGATGCTAGGATAAACCCTTATGGACCAACCATTGAATGTATACAACAAAGAAACCATTGTGAAAACCTTTCTCAAGACAACTCCAAACAACCCCTGAAATATCCATAGCATGCCCTAGTGACTGGGTTCGAAGACACAAAATAATGAACCCACAGATAGAAAAGTAACTATGAAACACCACAATGGATAAGGCAAGACCAAGTTGACATGGCATGTAACCATAAAATAGAAAGACAAATGTCATCGACATGAGTATTAGACTTAGGGTTTTACTATAATGATATTACAACTTAAAAATCATCCCTATGAAGTTGACCCATTTTGAATGCTTTGAAGATGGCTTCCATGAAGACCTGAAACCATTTTCTGCCAAGACTAGTCACCATACCACCTCCTTCTCCAAGTTTCATCAAGCCCTAAGTCAGTTGTGTTAACAATGTTTTTTTTTTGTAAAATGACAACTTTTAGGGCAAACATGATGTCGATATCCACAATCTCAATCTCATGCCTTTTATCACTTTGTAACTTCAAAAAAGAATCATTATGTTGGCCTTTCATTATAACCTTTTACCTTGCAAATTAAAACACATTATTGTGTCTATGTATAACTTTATTTGCATGCCAATAATAAACCTCATGATGTACAACAATGTCTGTTGGTCCACTAAATCAAGCACCATAAGACCTTGAGATGTTTTAATAAAAAATGTGTTTAATGATGCCAAAGTAAACATATAAACCAATCCTAGTATGCTTGAATAGATCAACACAAATTCCATGTTGCCAAGATCAATATAAAATCCCTGATTTTATATTCATCATTGAATTGTATAATCCAACTGTAAAAGTGTAAGATGCAAAATCATAAACCCATATGTATGTCAAGTACCACTACCTTTGTGATTAAAAAAATAGAACCAAACCACCAATATATACCACAAATGCATGCCAAAAATATATCATCTGAATGTATCACCTAAATAAGTGCGAAACCAAACTAGCCATATCTTCCATATGCAGAATACTTGAGTTCATGCCACTAATGTAAATGCCACAAACAACACATCACATCAATGCCAAAATCAATGTCAAAGGGGTCAAAAAGCTCCCCCTTTGGAATTGATGTCAAACCTACCACAAAATGCAACTTGTATGATCACCAATGCACTATCATGTCATCATCATATGATTACCAAATGAGCTTAGTAATAAACCAATATATAGTATGGAGTAAAAACTGATTTGAAATATAAATCTGAACTTGTATCACTATAATGAAATGAAAATCTGAACATGTATCTTTGTATCTCAACTTTTCTCCCCCTTTTGACAACAATGCCAAAGGTCAAAGGGGTGGGTAATCATCAAAAGAATACCAAGTACCTGCCCAAGAACACTAATCTGCTTGCACACAAACACAAAATAACATCAAATCTGAATGGATAAAGCCATAAATAGTACCACACGATGATATAAAAATCTGCCATAGTATTAAAACTGAACCAAGATGTCAGTACGCTAAAAATATAACCCAGGGGTATAAAATATGCATGAAAACTCCCCCTTTTAAGTGCATTGAATGGACCGAATGAATAAGCATCAAAGCACTACTGTGAAAGAGAAATCAAAGCAACTGTCATCATAAGAGCATATACATAGATCATTGTATATTGATAACATCAATCTAGCATTGCCACAGATAAGTTGGATACCCACTTTCAAAGATCATAATGAATCACTAGCAGATTGCACCTAATTCACACCTGAATTTATGAAACTTCAATGCAACCCAAAAAAAATTCAAACAAGATTGCCAACTCATTCTTGTAAATTGATATTTTCATTTAGGAAAATTTTAATATTAAGCATGAGCCAACCATACTCTACCAGCTAGACAATTGTGTACCAACAACAAATTGTCACTTTTAATCAACATGTTAACTACTCCATCAACCTTATCAATACACATCATTATCATTCAAACTGATACTTACCACATGAGACACTTCAACAACAATCATTGAAAAGGATTCTCATTAGTTGTCATTATCAAACATTATCAAGAGCATGGCTATTATCTTAGTTGCAAGACACACCTCATGAGTTTAGAACCACAAAATCAACATAGAACAATGCTTTATAATTCTCTTGAAGTTACCATCAACCAAAAATATAGAAAGTCAAACCACTTTGATATTCTGCACCATACTAAGACCATTTACACTGTCCATAAAGAAAGGATTGATGCATTGTCGAGCAAAACAATGGCATTGTCAAAACATATGCAATCAACTATCAAATCTATCTTTTGAAAATTCAAATTTCACACAGTATAAACTATTGTATATTGTTCAAGCAAATAACTCATTTGAATCACCTCATTATTGTCACATGTTCATCACTAGAACTTGCAAAAACTAACAACCATATTTCAAATACGCCACAAACACACTTGTGACCCAATGTACTGCAAAGATAGAACCATAAGCCCAACACAACTAACAACCACACAGATATAAGATGATACTTGAAATGCACCCTAAGAACACACATAAATGATTTAGTGAAGAGAAATATGAGGAAGATCATCCAATCTCTCCCTCAACTAACCAACCACTTTCATGCATTTAGTTTCTTGCAAATTATAAATGTTTCCTTGAGTTCTTGAACCTGCTACAACAACTTAACCAATTTTCTTTCTAATCTCACATCCAAGAGCATCAAAAAGAGTATAAAAACCTTGATCATAGATCTGAGTTACACTTAAGAGATTATACTTGAGACCTTCTGCATAGTACACATCCTGCAAAGATAAGTCATCATTCAATGAAACAATACCTTTCCCTATGATCTGAATACAATGATCATTTCCAAACCACACTAAGCCACCATCACAATATTCAAATTTGATAAAGTTTCTTTTATGACCTATCATGTGGTGAGAGCATCCACTATCTAAAACCCACACATTTTTCACCTTGGAATGTAAGTATATTGGATTAAGTATACCTCCTATATTTTCGTCAACTTTCTTTGGCTTCCAAATCAACTTTGTTTTAGTAGTATTACAATATTTTTTAGAAAGAGCATTTGATTTATCATGGTTGTACCTATAACTCTTTGCTACATATCTAATATTTCCACTCTATGTGTTTGAACTCCTTTTAGACATAACTGATCACTTCAAAGATTTTTCATTTGTCATGTTGACATGTTGATATTTACCAAAATGAGAGCATTGATCTTCCATAAACCCAAGACTAGTTTTGTCTTTATGATATCTTTGTTTACCTATAAGATCTACCAATTTGTTACTACTATCACACATGTCAAGTTCTTTCCTCAAGTCAGCAAATTTTTCCTCTAAGATGACACATTCTTTTCCTTTGATTTCTAATTGCACTTTAGTAACTTCTAGTAATTAAATTTGAAGTTTCAGATCAACAATTTATTTTTTTAGAGTTATTTACCTTATTCACTAGATTTTTAGTGTCTTTTTGAATCCATTTTTTTGCATCACAACCTCCTTTTTGAGTTTCTTAATTTATCCTAGAACACTTCTCAACTCACCCTCAAAATATACTTCATGTTCAGATTGATCTGTAATCTCTTCATTATGAGTCTGATTTGAACTAATGATTGTCATAAATAGGGTTTTCTCTCCTTCTTCAATGGATGTATCAGTACCATTGTTTGTTACATCAGTATCTTTGATGAACAAGCTTTTCTTCTTTTTGATACTAATTTTCTTTCTAAAGTTATTTTGTTTTTTATTTCCCTGTCTACTATGAACTTCTTCATCACTTTCAGAGTCTTTGTTAGGGAATTGATCAAAATAATGCCCAATCTTGCCACAATCAAAACATTTAAAAGGTAGTTTCCCTTTATACCTACCAGATCCTCTTTTCAGTTTACTCACAAGAATAGACTCATTTTCATCCAGTTTCTTTGAATTGGAGTTTATGTTATTATCCTTTTTCAGAGACTCAAAGGAAGCTTCTTTGGTATTGGGATTATTAGTACACATTCTCATTTCATAGGCTATAAATACACCATGGATTTCATCTAAAGTGAGTTTGTTTAAGTCTATCTCTTCTATAGTAGAGATTTTAGGATCATATTTAGGTGTCAGTGACCTTAACACCTTTTTAACAGCTACACTTTCTTCTAAAGTTTAACCAATACCACGAATTGAGTTAATAGTTTCTTGGACTCTAAAAAGGTAATCAACTTCCTTTTCTTCCTCATTCACCTTTAGGCCTTGAAACTTGGCTCTAATTTTTTTTATTTAGCCTCTTTAACTTTTTCATCACCCTCATAAATACTAGACAGTTTATCCCAGATAGACTTTTCACTTTTACAATCCATAATTTTAAAAAGTACACCATTAGTCTAGCATTTGCAGCCCTAGCATCACATTCATATGTTTTTTTCTCATTTGCAGTAGAGGGTGTTGTAGTGGTAGTATACTCAGTCTCAATTGCATGCTAGACCTCATAGCCTAGGGAAGTTATATGATGTTGCATTCTAAATTTCCAAAAGGCATAGCCAGTACCATCAAATAAAGGTGCTATGGAAGTAGAAAGACCTTCCTTATTTTCCATATCAAGTACTCCACTAGGAATCCCCTAAGTTGGTTACTCTTTTGGCAAGGGTATGGCTTTGATACCACTTGTTGGAGTACGAAAGACACTGAGAGGGGAGGTGAATCAGTGTCTTAATAAACAATTTAAATTTACTCATATTTCGAAACTACTTAATCTCTTTGAAAATAGTGAATCTTTAGTTTCAAGATTATGATCAAAACGTGATAAGAAAATTCAAATTCTCAAACAAAATATAAACTCAAATGCTGCAATGTAAATATAGAAGACATCAAGATCAAAAAGGAATCCACAAACAAGTCATAACACGATATTTTTCATGATTGGAAAACCCTCATAGGGATGAAAAAACACTTAGTAAAATGCCTCATTGTCCCAAAAATGCCTCATTGGCAACAAAATACCTCACTAGCTATAAATGCCTCACTAGTAAAGCCTCACTGGCTACAAATGATCAAACTACCTCACTTACATAATCATATACAACTTCATATAACATTTTTGAAACAATCAATTACAAAGGATCTCTCTATTTCACTACAAATTATTCACTTCCCAAAACTAACACATTTCCATATCCTAAAGACTCATTTACTTGGAATTTTAAAATATAAAATATATCAGTTTATAGAATCCACTATTTTCCACATTGCTTCTAAAACTTCTTTACATAATTATGTTTATACATTCATCATAATAACTCTGTGAATGCACCCAACCAATAATAGTGATAAATCACTATTTATATAAACTTCCAATAGTACACATAATGTTGCCATCTATCATTTATTACAACTAGCAAATATAACCCTTAAAACCTGTTTGAAACTGTTTCCATAACTACCCATGTCGAGTCATTGTAATGACTTTATCTTCAACAAATAAACACTACCCTTAATACATGGTTAGTACACAAACCAACTGTTGGCCTCCTATAATGATTTAACAACTAATCCCTTACAGTTGTGATTCAAAGATTGGACATCTAATCTAAATAGATATCTTAATCATCTTGAAGGTGCATTTAACTTGTCAACCCAGGGACATAGACTTGAAATGGGTTAGCACAATATGTCCACTAGGAATCCATAATAGCCATATTCATTCTATAGCTAAGAAGACATAATGCTAAAAGTAAATTTCTTGGAAAGAAAAAACATAAGTGTTGAGCAACCAATAACTATACTAAGCTAAAATGCATGACATAAATGAAAATCTAAGCACACAGAAAAGAAACTACTATGTTTGCTTTGTCTATAGGAATAGTCACATAATGGAATTCTAGTGGCTGCAGGAACAGACAGTTGCCAAATTCTTAACTAATTGCACAAAAAAGCAACAACTAAGCTAAAAGGTGGAATGCTCACCAAGTGCCCCCCCTTGGATGATTATCCCTTAATACAAATGTAAACTCAGATGCACGAACTTATAACTTCATTTTATTAATTGGAAAACATGAGTACAATCAAGCAACATAACTAGATTACTGAAAAACTAAGAATATGAATATAACATCAGATTAATTAACCTTCTAAGAAGGAGCATTCGAGTCTTATTTATAGGAAGAAAAACTACTAACTAACTACCTAGCAAGGAGGTCAACTCTGACAGATTAGGAGGACACCACTTTAGGGAAAGTATAAAAATTGGAGAGGAGGTTATGCATGTGTGGAATCTGGTCAAGCCAGTTTTCCTTAACGCTGATCTAGCATAACAATAGCTCCTATATTTTCTCAACAAACTATTAAGACCATTTACAAGGCAGTTACAATTCTTCAACTTGAACTAGGAATCTCCCTCCATTGAGAATCTTCCCTCCATTGACCTTTGAATGATCACCTTGTTGACCTTTATCGCAAATGACAAGTTGGCAAAATCTTCCTCAATTTTGTAGGCTCTAATTATATATGCATAGCAATGTTAGTACACACAACAATTGGACATATGTAATTATCTTAAAGTAACATTCATTAATCCACATGTAAAATTAACATAGATAGTTCATATAGCATGTCAGTTTCATTTAAAGGTTGCAAAAATAAGCTTATGCCCAATGTCTATGGTTTTGAGGAAATATCATAAAAAAGGTCAACATCTAACTATCAAGGTCTATGAAAACTACAAAAAATGGATAATAAAATCTATCAAAATTGAGCCATAAACTGGACTCATCACCAACTCCCAATTTGACATCACAAGAATGCAACACATGACCTTTACATAGGCTTTTAAAAGCTGCCATATGACATAAGATCCCATTCCCTAGTAAAGGGTAACACTTTGACCAAAACAACAAACCCAAGTGTGGATGCTAGGATAAACCCTTATGGACCAACCATTGAATGTATAAAATAAATAAACCATGGTGAAAACCTTTCTCAAGATAGCTCTAAACAACCCCCAAAATATCCATAGCATGTCCTAGTGATAGGTTTCAAAGACACAAAATAATGAACCCACAAATAGAAAAGTAACTATGAAACACCACAATGGATAAGGCAAGACCAAGTCAACATGGCATGTAATCATAAAACAGAAAGACAAATGCCATCGACATGAGTATTAGACTTAGGGTTTTACCAAAATGATATTACCGCTTAGAAAGCATCGCTATGAAGTCGACCTACTTTGAATGCTTTGAAGATAGCTTCCATGAAGACCTAAAACCATTTTCTACCAAGACTAGCTGCCATATCACCTCCTTCTCCAAGTTTCATCGAGCCCTAAGTTAGTTCTGTTATAAATGATTTGTTGTTTGTAAAATGACAACTTTTAGGGAAAACATGATGTCGATATCCACAATCTCAATCTCATGACTTTTATCACTTTGTAACTTGCAAAAAGAATCATTATGTCAGCCTTTCATTATAACCTTTTACCTTGCAAATCAAAACACATTATTGTTTCTGTGTTTAACTTTATTTGCATGCCAATAATAAACCTCATGATGTGCAACAATGAATGTTGGTCCACTAAATCAAGCACTATAATGCCTTGTGATGTTTTAATAAAACATGTTCTTAATGATACCAAAGTAAACATACAGACCAATGCTAGTATGCTTGAATAGATCAACACTAATGCCATATTTCCAAGATCAATATAAAATCTTTGATTTTATATTGATCATTGAATTGTATAATCCAACTGTAAGAGTGTAAAATGCATAATCATAAACCCATATGTATGCCAAGTACCACTACTTTTGTGATTAAATAAATAACACCAAACCTCCAATATATACCACAAATGCATGCCAAAAAGAATGTGAGTATCACCTGAATAAGTGCCAAACCAAACTAACCATATCTTCCATATGCAGAACACCTGAGTACATTCCAATACTGTAAATGCCATAAACAACCCTTAACATCAATTCCAAAATCAATGTCAAAGGGGTCAAGAATGATGACTTCCTCAAGTAGAAAATCTTCTGATGATTTCCACCATATCCACTAAAAATCCCTTTAAGATTTGGCTGCCTCCTCCACCATTCATACGCAAGCAGCCATGGCATGAATTAATTGCCAATTTCAGTACCAGTCTTTTCTTATGTCATAAACTTTGTAGTCATACCCAGGGTGTAGTTTTCATGTGCCTTCTATTTATGAACCTTGTCTCTTCATTCGCGTATAGTACTGACCTATTCATCATCATGAGTTTGAGCTCTTTCCATCACCGCTTTGGCCAATCCATCAGCCATATCATTCCCCTCCCTATATACGTGGCTTATTTTGAAGGCTTCAAACTTTAATAGCGTCTCTTATGGGTGTGAGCCAATGGTTGAGTTTCTAGTTTGGAGTCAAGCTGAGTCGGATAGTGTTAACTATGATGAGAGAATCTCCTTCTAAATGAATGTACTTAGTGCCTAGTTCTAGACCCATTTGTAAACCTATCAAAACCACTTTAAATTTTACTTCGTTGTTGGCTCATTCCCCGAAGTGGACAATTTTTTTGCCAAGGTTACACCATATTTATCACGTGCAATACACCTAGCTCTACTCAGCCCCAAGTTTCCTTTAGAGGCCACATCAAAATTTATTTTAATACAACCATCCTCCAGTGCTTGCCATTTGACCTCCGGTCTCTTATTTAAATTTTGTTTGTTTCCACTACTCTTGACTAATGTTTGTTTGAGAGTCTTTCATCCCAATTTGTAAATATTCTTTTTTTTTTGCTTGCATTTCCTTAAGCTAATTCATTTACTAATTCTAATATTACTCCCTCAATTTTTCCACATAGCCTCTCATTGTCCATTTCTTTGTCTTGAAAGATTCTTCGGTTGTGTTCTTTCCATAGTTCCCATATGATGGATGAGGGGGTGACTTCCCATATACCAACTTCCTGAATGGTAATGGCCACATATTAAACCAATCCACTATGTCCACCAAGATTGGGCATTGAAAATTTATCTTTGACATGAAGTATTTCCAACACCTATCTGTGTAGGGACACGTTAAAAAGGATGTGGTCCATAGACTCATTGCTATTTTTATAGAGCACACATCTTTCAGGGCCCTGGATCCCAATTGTAGCAATCCTATCTTAAGTGAGAATACATTTTTGCATTGCCAACCATGAAAAAACCCCCGCTTTAGGGAGGCATCGTTTACCCCAGATGAGTTTGCATGGCTAGTTCTGTTAAGCCATTGCAATTTCCTTGATCTTGTATCCCATTTTCAATTTTTATTCACCGGTATTGGAACCACACCACCTAATTACATCCTCTTGGTTTGCTGGGGTAAAGGTTTTGTTCTTCATAATTTCTACTAGTGCCATTTTTTGTGCTTGAGGAGCATTGATCTCTTGGAAGAAGTTTCATTTCCATTTTTGGACCCCATTTTTCCATGTTACTTTCCCATAATTGTAGACCTTTGTGCCCCAGTTTTTTATTGTTTCTGCTTTGATCTCTTCCAAATTGGGAAAATATGCAATTGGATTATGTCCACTCTAGGAGTCCCCCCCAAAATGATTCACTTTGACCATTCCTCACCTTCCAAGTTACATGTCTAGAAATGACATCTCTACACTCCAGGATGTTGTTCCATATTGTTGATCCCTTAAGAGGGTCCTCAGTGGTTAGGATGTGAGTTGGATTGTCCGAGTCCAAGTATTTCCTTTTGAGCACCTTAACCCACCTTTTTTCACCTTTTGCATACATACCCCATACAAGTTTTTCTCCCATGGAAAAATTCATCAATGTTAGTTGCTTGATGCCTGCACCCCCAGCCTCTTTAGGGGAGTAGATATTTTCCTATGCTACTAATGGAATTTTTTTTGTTCTCCAGTCCCACTCCAAAAAAACCTTTTGAATATCTGATTGAGGCATTCTTCTATCGCTTTGGGGATTTGCAGATAAGCCATTGAGTATACTAGGATGGTTGAGAGGACTGCTTTTACCATTTGAAGTATACCTATTGAGGATAGCCATTTCCCTTTCTAGGTTCCCAATCTATTCTTACAACTTTTTACTAGGCTTTCCTAGTACCTTTTTTTATTGTTCCCAACAAATAGAGGCATTCCCAAGAAACGACTAGGGAAGTTTTCCACCGTCAACCCCAATATCATTACTAGATCTCGTTGGAGGACTGGTTGTGTATTGAGGAAGAACTCTGATTTTCTCCAATTAATGCTTTGTCCAGATGCCAGGAAATACTCATCCAAGTATTTCTTGATGGTTTTTTCCTCCTTTCTACTGGCCACCACAAAAATGATCATGTCATCATCAAACTATTGATGTGTTGTTGTGTCCAATCCATTTTCCATTGATACCCCTTGCCACTTTCCCCCCTATTTCAGAGATTTGATGCCTCTTCCCAAATCCTCCACCATGATGATAAAAAGGAAAGGGGAGAGTGGATCTCCCTATCTTATTCCTCTAGAGGAGGAAAATTAGCCATGGGCCACCCCATTTACCATGACTAAGAATTTGATCATTGAAATGCAACTGTTGACCTAGCTGATCCAATCCTCTTTGAATCCAAATCTTCTCAGAACTTCTATCAAAAAATTTCCATCCACCAAATCATAGGCCTTGAGTATGTCTAGTTTTAGGACCATGCAAGCCTCTCTCACCTTTCTAGCCAAATGCAAGGTCTCATGTGCAATGATGATACCCTCCACTATTGATCTCCCAAGTGCAAACCCACTTTGTTCTTCTGAAATAACTACATTTAGCACCCCCTTTAGTCGATTGGCTATTATATTCGTTACAAATTTATACATTGTGTTGCATTGTGTTATTGGTTTGAAATCCCCCATGGTCTAAAGGTCCTTTTTCTTGGGTATTAGAGACAAAAAGGTGTGATTGAAATTTTCCCTAACATTGTCATCTTTCTCCTTGGTTCTTTGACTACCAGGTGTAAGTCCTTCCCCACTATATCCCAAAAAATTTGGAAGAAACTTGTCGAGAATCCATTCGGACCTGAAGCCTTGTGTGGGTTGAGATGAAAGGTTGCCGCCACTTCTTCCATGCTAACCTTTTGTTATAAAATTTCATTTTTCTCCTCACTAATTATGTTGGGGATGGAATTGAGAAATATTTCCCTCTCCACTTTGTGCTCTAGGACCTCTTTGTTTTAATAGCTTCAAAAAAACTGACATCTTCATTATTTACTTCTTCGAAGGATTGTGTCACACTCCCATCTTCTTTTCTTATTTTTGATGTTCTATTTCCACTCCTATTTGCTACGGCTATTTTATGGAAATATTTGGTGTTCCTGTCTCCTTCTTGTAACTGCGTTTCTCTAGTTTTTTGTCTCCAGAAGCATTCTTCCCTCTTTAAGACCTTAGCTAGCTCCTCTTTTAGTAACTTTTCCACCTAAAATTCTTCATTCCCCATCCCTTTTCTATGATGTGTTCATTTAGTGCTGCCAATTCTTGCTCTATCCTTTCTCTTTCCTGAAATATGTTCTTGAAATTTGTTTTGTTCCACTCCTTCAATCTATTCTTGAAAAAGTTCAAATTTTTTTTGTTCTTGAATAAGTAGGAGTGATTCCCAATTTTGATTTCATCCCATCACATAGAAATTAGGTCATGCAACCTTTCCTCTCTAAGCCATATGTTCTCAAATTTGAATGGATTCCCTTTTGGTGGTTCATTAGGTTGAATGGATTGTTGTACAAGGTAGTAATCTAACCTTGTATAAGGGAGTATCACCACCTCCCTCAACTCATTTTTTCCACCCCAATCCCCAAAAATTAGAAACCTATCTAGCCTCTTCACTATGCTGTTGAAACCTTTCCTTCTATTTGACTAGGTGAAGACTCCATTTTTGGTTTGCAGATCCACAACTGATTATTATCTATAAACTCTTGAAAGTCATGTGGAAAATTTGTGATTTGATCTAGACCTCCCCTTTTCTCTTCATTGTTCAATGTTGCATTGAAGTCTCTTGCTATAATTCCTTTTCCCCCTCCTAGATTGGTTAATCCATTAGTGATCTACTGCCATAGGTTCCTCTTTTCTACATTAGATACTGGTCCATATACATTTATGATGGAAAATTGCTCATTTCTTTGCAATGATCTGTAGCTTAGCATTATCCAATCTCCATTCTCCACTACTGCTTCACCTGTGAAAACAAGTGGGTTCCAACTTACACCAATTTTTCCAAATGCACCCTCATCATTAACAAATAGTCCTTTCCATTGTTTTCAACATCTCAATCTCTTGTCACACTCCTCCCTACTCCATTTGGTTTCTTGCAATAGGATTATATCTTCTTTGGATTGGTCAATTTGACGCTTGACCAAGTGCTATTTGTTAGGGGCATTAATTCCCCTAACACTCCATGTTATGATCTTCATTGTCCTTGGGGAAGGATCAAATCCTTCCCTGATCTAAGTTTCATTTGCCCCGCTGCATTTGTTGCCATCTCCAACTTCACCTTATTCAACTTTGGTCCCCTCTCCCCACTTTGCTTGATGTTAGGTTATTTTTTTTTTACTATGTCTGCTCTAGCATCCTTTCTTCCACCAATTCCCCTTCCTCTGCCTCCCTCACTTCATCTTCTTCTAAATTTTCCTCCAACTCACTCTCCTCCCCATCTACTTGTGGTTTGTCTTGTTCTAGGTTCTCTAACCCTGCCCCTACTTCTTTTTCATTTCCTTCCTGATTCTCCTCTCCTAAACTTTGTCCCTTTGCCTCAGTTTCTTTGTTATCAATGTATGCCTCTCCACTCCTTGTTTCTTCCAATTTTATTTATGCTTCTTGGTTAGGGGGGACTTCACTTCCTATTCACACTTGCCCTTGCCCTATTCAATTCTTCTACTGTTAGTTCAACCACTCTACACCTCAACTCTTTAGTAGAGGGCCTTAACTTGTCTGCTTGGTACTCCCTTCCCACTGAATTAATTGTTGGATCCCCACATTCCTTAGTGGCATTCTTAGCTTCCCACATTATATGCTCCCTTGTCGATCCAATGCTACCTTGATCCCATTCATACCCATTTTCTTTGTTCACCCTCACTTTCACATTGCAATCCAGATTTCCATGATCCTTCGATCTACAAATGGGGCATATTTTGGTTTGGTATTCCCTTTCCACCTTTTTTTTTTGGATCCTACCTTCCATACATATTTTGATTTCCTGTGGGATAGCCTATGCCAGGATTATCTCTAGACAAATTTTGGTGTATGTGCCCAAGCATCTATCCTCATTATCCTTTTCTACCAATATGAGTTTACCTAAGCTTTCCCCAATTTCAAGCAAAGTTTCGTCTTCCCATACCTCTGAGGGTAGGTTGTATAGGTGAACCCAGATCAGTCCCCCCTGAATTTTGTGCTTCTAGGGATCGAAGTTTGGGTACCAATTAATCAAATGTACCTTGTTGTAGGGGCACCAAGGCTATCTTTGGCAAATAGAGGTCAAATATTAGATGCTTAGGTATTTTATATAATTTTTGGTTTGAATAAGGTCCTTTGAGACCATTTAAATGTAATTAAGTTTGTTTGGTGTCATTTTTGAGTCTTTTGGGAAAAAAGTGCAAATAGTGTAAAAATTGCAAAAATGCAACTTTGGGAAGATGAAAGGTCATATAAGTCCAAAATCTGGTTTGAATCAGCTTTGGTCATTGGGGGAAGATGGAAAATGCATATAAAGGCATTGTGAACATTGTAAATGGTGTGTGGATGTAAGCTTTGAAATTTTGAATACCAAACAAATCAGTTTCTTGCATATTTGATTATAATTTGGATCTTTCAAACCCCTATACGACTTGTATAGGTCATTTTATTGTTGTGGATTATATTTGAACATGTTATAGGGTAAGTTAACTTTCATTTGCAATAGGTTTGGCTTAATTTCACCAAAATATGTGGATTTTAGAAGGTTTTTACTGTGACTGCCTGTGTACACATAGTCATAGGGTTTTAAGGATGTGGAAATGTAACTTTGAGCCATTCCACTTGCTGTTTTGGGTTGTAACTCCATGGGATGGAATATTTAGGTGTAGGAAGATTGTTTATATGGCTGGTTTAAGTAGGGAGCCTTGTTGGTGGGCTTTGCAATGATGCCCTAGGTGGGTTTTTGGCAACTTGCAAGAAAATTATAGAGAGGTTTGGGTGTAGGTTTTGACCAATGATTGTTGTGGCTTTCCATATGAAGGATTATTTAACTTGTGCATAACTAATTGAGAATACCTAAAGTGTTGGTTTGGTTAGAGAAGTTGAAGACATAGGATTTCCAATAAACCCCCTTAAGACTAGGTAAAAATGAGGGTTTTATGGTTGGGTGAGTAAATGAAGGTTTGAGTTCCTACAAGTTGTTGAACCCTCCTATTTAGAGTCTACCTAGAACAATTGAGCAGGTTTTGGGAGTTGGTTGAGTAATTGAAAGGTGATTCCTTTGTAAAAATGGCCTAATTAGCCTATTGGGACAATGTTGTAGTAGGGGTTTGAGGGTGATGGTCCAAAGTGACCTATGTAGATTTTGATAAATTTTTGTAAGAGGTTAAAGGGAATTTGAAATGATCATTATTTTGTGGGTTTCCATCATTGTTTGAAGATTGAAGCCAAAATTCATCATGTGGAGTGCTACAAGAGTGTAGCAAAGAAATGGTGGATTGAATACCTAATTGAGGAATGGGTATTTGAAGATTGTTTGAACCTGAAAAAATTGTGATTATAATTAGTCTACTTCCCTATTTGCATCATTTGGTATTAGAGCTCAGGCAATAGATCATTGGAAGAGTTGAAGATTGAAGTTTGACAATTGGAATTTGAAGAGTCAAGATGCATCCAAACATACCATGGCAAAATAAATCAAAGAGTTGAAAGAAAAGTATGCTAAGTTGAAGGAGATGACTCAAAGGAGAGCACTATTCAAGAAAAAATGCAAATGAAAAAATAAGGTATGTTAAGTGGAAATAGATTCAGGTTCTATTGATAACATGGTTTCAAGTGAAATGGTTGACAAGTTGAATTTGGAAAGAATTTCTCATCAAACACCCTATAAAGCATTTTGGTTGAACGATGGTAAGTCAATTGTGGTTAATGAGCAAGATTTTTTTGAATTTAATATTGGTGGCTACAAGGACAAGGTACTTTGTGATGTATTCCCTATGAGTTATTGTCATTTGCTACTTGGAAGGCCATGGTAGTTTAGAGATATGACATTTATGATGGGAGAGCCAATACTTATCAAATTGAGAAAGATGGAACCAAGTTCACACTAACACCACTGCAGGAAGATGATAAGGAAAAAGATAAGAAAACAAGGATAGTAATGGTAGGAAAGAAAGATTTCATAAGGCTAGAGGAAAACAAAAAGGAAGAAGGTGCGACCACTACAAAAGGGGAAGATGTTGAGACAACAAGTGTGAATAATGATGCAATGTTGAAGAGTAGAGAGGATGATGATTTGGTGATGAAGACTGAGACAGAGAAGGTCAAGGATGAATTGACCTTGAAGATTCAAGATGAGCTTGAAAATCATGATGAAGTCATGACAGGGACAGAGTTTAGTCTGTTGGTTGAAAATGAGGTTAGAGGGAAGTTCAATACTATAAAAATAGTGGATAGCAAGTCTGATAAAGTAGTGAAAGTAGAGGCAGAGACTCTAATAGAAGAGATAATAGGTAAAGATGAAGTGATTGAATGGACTGTGGAAATCCAAGATGGGCTTGTGAAGCATGAAGAGATCATGGTAGGTGCAGTGTTGTGTCCTTTGAAGGCAAAAGAAGACAATGGGCATTCAAGCACTTCCAAGATAGAGGTCTATAAGTTTGAAAACACAGTGATAATGTGGGCATAAAATTTGATACAAAACATGAGAGTAAAAGGTGCAATGAGCCAAGGTAAATGACAAGTGAAAGAGTTTAAAATGGTTGAGGTTGAAGAGAAGCAAGTTAAGAACACGGTGTCCAAAGAGGATGGTGGACAATTATATTTTGTTAGCATAAAGGTTCATAAACCTAGTAAGACAAAGGTATTTGAGGCAGAGTATCAAATGCAAAGAGTGGGCAGTCAAGGTAAAGACATGGAAGATAAGATACAAGGAAGTGTGGCCAGATTTGAGCACACACAAAGAGTTGAGATGAAAGTTGCAGTCACCCCAAGTGGGGAAGGGGTTAAAACAATGAGTTTGAAGAAGGTCTCAGTGATGGAAGAGACCAAGGATGTGATAGGCCAAGAGAATGCCAAAGATAGAATGTTTGTAAAGACTCCAAATGAAGTGGAGAAGTATGAGGATAGTGTGGTTGGGACAATACTATGTCCTTCAAAGCAAAGAGAGGTTGGTAGGTAGTCATATGTTTCCATGACAGTGGTTTCAAAACTTGAGTGCACAGGGTTTCTAAGAGAAGAGAACCTGAAAGTGGTTGTGAGAACAAAGAGTGAAGTGAATGGGTGTGTTTGGCAAGAGAAAGTATATGGATTCAATCATGCAGTGGATGTGGTGAAGCAAAGAGTTTATGGAGTAGTGGCTTAGTGTTTATTTGTAGGTGTAAAGACAAGTTCAACATCAAGATTTGATGAGAGAAAGGATAAGAGGAAGATAATAGATCAGTTTGCAAAGAGGAAGCGGTGTCAAGATGAAAAGAAAGGACAAGTTGGTAAGTGTGAGTATGTTTCAAGGGTGAAGATGAAGACACTTCAATTTTAGATTGGAAGAGGTATGATAGCAGATAAAGGATCAGGTTCTAGACCAATTCTAGATAAGGAAAAGGATAAAAGATATGAGATAGGTCAGGTTGTGAAGATGAGACAATGTCAAAGTGAAGGCAAGATCAATAATGCAAAGCATGATGCAAGTTTCAAGTACCTTGTTCAATGGATTGGATTCCCAAATGGAAGAGATTTTAGAATACAAGGAGATGCTATGATCAAATTACAATACCATGTACTTCCCCAAGGGACTTGGAATTTTTTCTGGTCGGGAGTATGGTGCAGGGGCACCAACGCCATCTTTGGCAAATAGAGGTCAAATATTAGATGCTTAGGTATTTTATATCATTTTTGGTTTGAATAAGGTCCTTTGAGACCATTTAAATTTAATTAAGTTGGTTTGGTGTCATTTTTGAGTCTTTTTGGTAAAATGTACAAATAGTGTAAAAATTGCAAAAATGCAACTTTGGGAAGATGAAAGGTCATATAAGTCCAAAAATTGGTTTGAGTCAGTTTTGGTCATTGGGGGAAGATGGAAAATTCATATAAATCCATTGTGAACATTGTAAATGGTGTGTGGATGTAAGATTTGAAAATTTGAATACCAAACAAACCAGTTTCCTGCATATTTGACTGTAATTTGGCTCTTTTAGACCCTTATATGACATGTATGGGTCATTTTATTACTGCGGATTGTATTTGAACATGTGATAGGGTAAGTTAACTTTCATTTGTAATAGGTTTGGCTTAATTTCACTAAAATTTGTGGATTTTAGAAGGTTTTTACTGTGACTGCCTGTGTACACACAATCATAGGGTTTTTAGGGTGTGAAAATGTAACTTTGAGCCATTCCACCCATTTTTTTGGGTTGTAACTTAGTGGGATGGCATATTTAGGTGTAGAAAGCTTGTGTATATGGCTGGTTTGAGTAGGGAGACGTTTTGGTGGGCTTTGGGATGATGCCCTAGGTGGGTTTTTGGCAACTTGCAAGCAAATTAAGAGGTTTGGGTGTAGGTTTTGACCAAAGATTGTTGTGGCTGGCCATATGAGGGATTATTTAACTTGTGAAAACTGAATTGAGAGTTCCTGAAGTGTTGGTTTGGTCAAAGAAGTTGAAGACATAGGATTTTCAATAAACCCCCTTGAGACTAGGTAAAAATGATGGTTTTATGGTTGGGTGAGTAAATGAAGGTTTGAGTTCCTAAAAGTTGTTGAATCCTCCTATTTAGAGTTTTCCTAGAAAAATTGAGTAGGTTTTGGGAGTTGGTTGGGTGATTGCAAGGTGATTCCTTTGTAAAAGTGGCATAATTGGCCTATTAGGACAGCGTTGCAGTAGGAGTTTGAGGGTGATGGTCCAAAGTGACCTATGGAGCTTTTGATATAAGTTTTGTAAGAGGTTAAAGGGCATTTGAAATGATCATTGGTTCATGGTTTTCCATCATTGTTTGAAGATTGAGGCCAAAATTCATCATGTGGAGTGCAACAAGAGTGTAGTAGAGAATTGGTGGGTTGAATACCTAATTAAGGAATGGGTGATTGAAGATTGTTTGAACTTGACAAAATTGTGATTATAATCATCCTACCTCCCTATTTGCATCATACCCCACCATTGTTTAGGTTGTGTAGGTTGTTGAGCATGGCTTTCCATTTCTCCTCCCTTGAGGGGAATTCTACTAAGAAATATTCATTTGACAATGCCCTAACCTAAACCATAATTCCCCATTTTTCCTCACACCACCTTCCTATGTTTGTTGTATCGTTCTACCCGCCCCAACATTTGAAAATTATTCCTTTTTCCTTCAGTTTTTTTATTTCTTTTTTAATTCGATCTTTATCCAAATTAATATATTGTTTGGAATAGGTTGGAGTGTGGGACTTACCAATTAAATTTTCATACTAGTGTGATGGCCCTTCCCTATCATATTCTCTTTCCCTTTCCATGGTTTGCTTGTTCACTCCTTGCTTCCAACTGGTTTATCATGCCAATTGTCAAACATGTCAACCCTCAGATACTTCTTTTCCCAAAACCACCCACACTTTTCCTCCTCTGCTTGCCTTCAGATCGCACCACTCTGCCTATTGGTGCTTGAATGTTGGAAAAAATTCCTTCAATCCTTTGTTAATTCTCCATAACTCCATAGTCGATCGCACAGGCACATCCATGGGAGTGTTGGTTTAATTGCCTGATTCTTTTGTCCCTAGATTGATCCTCAACCTCGAATCCACCTATCATAATGAACTCTTCTTCTATAGCCCGAGTGGCATTTTTCCACCCACCTTCTACCTTCAAAAAATGATTGTGTGATATACTCCCTTCTACTAGCCTGTCATTCCTCTATAGCTTCTCCATTCGGCTGTACTTCCATCTCAATATCACCCCAGTCGTGTCCACCTAAATTCCCTTCTTTTTTTTGCTCCTCTTCGCTCATCACTCTCCCTATGGAAGGTGGGCCATGAGGATTAAAAAATATAATTTCTATTTAATATTTGAATTAATTTGAAATAAATATTCAATAATCTAGTAAACATTTTTTTCAAAGATAATTATTCAGATCTATATATATGGTTTTGCAAATCCATGAGTAATAGCAATAATACTAGTTAATTATATGTTCCCTTTTATCCTAGTAGGAGCTAGAAATTATGAAATTCCTCTCCATAAGTTCCCTACAATCAATTTCTAAGAGCTTAAAAAAATTTCAAGTTTTTTACTTAGATTATACTTATGCTAAAAGTGGAGAAAACTACATTAATTAAATGTTATTGTATTTTGGTTTAAATTGCTAGATACAATAGTTATACTTTTTTTATGAATATCAAATAAATCATATATCTATAGACAATTCCATGCAATCTAACTATATATGTAACTATGTGATTATGTGAAAGGGTTTCATGCATGTCACCTTCGAAAGGCTAAACACTTATTCTTGATGATGCTCTCTCTCCCAAAGAGAGTGTAAATATTTTTGATGTCATACTCACAAGGAAAATTGTAATTAGTCCTTTCCAAATTCAAAATATAATCACATTATTGTAACTTTAATATCAACAAAAGAAGAATGGCTTAAAATAGCTTATATTAATATATAATATCAAATAAATCTCATGTTTAACATAATTAAGAACTTATCTAAAAATTAGCATAATGATTAAGGTATTCATTTCAAATATTAAACCACATATACAATATTTATTTAATATTGAAAAATAAGGTTATGACAAGTAGCATGATGCATATCTAAACTTGTACAAATTTTAGCATGAATAAGGATACCCTCTTGAACATCAAGCTAAAATATGCTACTTTCAAGTACAACTTCAAGTTAGGCCAAGATGTAAGTGCTTCAGTTCATTCAAAGTTTTTGACCTAGTAGCATTAAAAATGTTGATGTAATCTTTCATCGTTAAATCAAAAAATTTATTCAAATCTAATTCTTCACCCTCAACATATAATTAATAACATAATCCAATATTATTGAACAATGAAAATAATAGGATATTCAAAATTAAAATGTTGTGGATAACACATACTTCATGGCTTAGGTCAAGGATTGGGGTGACAAATAACTTGTACCATTAAGGAATAGAGATAGGGAGAATTTCAAACAAACAACTTCAAAAAGGTCAAGGGTTGGGAGTTGGGAATACCTTATAACAAGTACTTGAGGAGAGGGAAGGCTGAAATTTTGACTCTAAAGGAGTACTTAGTAAAATGGTTCAAGATTCAAGGGGTTAGTGGTGATGGGGAAGGCATGAAAAGAAGAGAAATCCTAAAATTTTGAAAAATAGAGTTAGTAAAATTTCAAAGGGTGAGGAATTAAGATGTTGGTGATGACATGGGAAGGTTAATTGAGTAGAAGGAAACCTATAACTCCAACTTTGATAGAATAATTAGAAAATAATATTGAGCTGAGAGTCAAGAATCAAGAAAGGTTTGCATGAGGTACATGGGTAAGGGATGGTTTTAAGTTCTAGTCTAGAAGGCTTAGATAATTTCTAACTACAAAGTACCAAGAGGTTTGGAGTGAGGGAGAATATATATTGAGAAGGGTAGGTCTTGTTGAAGTAATTAGGACATCACTTGATAATTAATTAATTAATTATTAAGTCCATTATTGCTTATTCACTTAAGCTAGACTTAGGAGTGTTTTATTATTATTAGATTGGGCTAAATATAGGTCAAGTTATCTCATTGCATGAAATGAAGACACTTGTCACAATATAATAAAATCATCATCTAGGGTTTACTTTTTTATGCTTTTATAAGCATTGACCATTCATTGTAATTCATGTAATCTAGGTATTCATTATTCAATACAGAAGACATATCAGATGCTTGTGTGGATCAATTATTTTCTCTCTTGGTTGCATGGAAAATTAGTTGCTTTTATCTCTCATTTGTGATAGGTTTTTTGGTTGTTGGTGATTTTTGGGAGTTATGGGGTTTACTATCAACTCCAACATGGTATTTTTTTTGTGAGATGACTTTATTTGATATAATTTATATGTACTGAGGTTATTAGTCTCTGATTATTTCTTTTGAGCAAGTACCATGGGTTTTTTTGTTCATCCTTTTGTGATCATCCTAGCAAAGGATAACTATGAGTCTTGGCGAAATGACATCCTGACACATCTCAGGTGGCTTGATCTTTTGCCTTATCTATATGGACTCATACCTACATTAGACATAACAGGGAGTTTATCAACATGGGGTATTATCGGTGATCATGTTGTAGGAGTGATTTATTCTAGTGTTGATCAATATACTGTGTGTTGTATTAGATATTGACTGTCCCCACACACTTTGGACTCTAATTTGGGAGATCCATGGAGACCCTCATATCTCTCCATACCTAGAGAATCTTGTTGCATATTGTCTCATTCCCATTGCAGATAAATATTTCACACTCTTTGATGATGATACTTTAGAGGAGCTTGAATATATCATAGTTCTTGCATGTTCTGATGGTTTAGAGACTTGGCTTCATGTTCCCACTCTTAGATTGAGACTTCATATTGATCTTTTATTGTTCTTGATCAACTTGTCATCACCACATCCTTGGCCCCTACTAGTTCAATACAGGAAGACATCCATCTTCTTCTAGACATAGCTTCTTGGGATTCATGTCTTGCAAACATATCATCCTTGTTTGTAGAGTCTCATATTGCATATTTGGAGGATTGCTCTAAGGATATTCATCTCCTCTTTGTTGAAAACCACATCATCATTGTTGGCCCACCATCTTCATCACCTTTGCAGCTTGTTCTCCATTAGTATTCATAGGATCTTGGATTTACATCATCTTTTTTCTATCATGTGGAAACTTGAGAAATTTTTAAAGGCATACATCATTTGTATTTGGATTCTTGATTCACCCATTTTTTGTATTGGATTTTCCAATTACCAATGGATCTATTTCTTCCTAAGGGAAGAAATTTTGTTTGCAGGTAGTGGATTTTGTTTTGTCTTCATGTAGTCATCATTGGCATGGTAGATATATCTTTTTGGGGAGGATTCACATTCTCATTTTCTCTATCCTATTGGGGGGACATATATTTTACTTGTGTGATAGAAGCACTCCTTGGGGGATCACATTAAGTTCTCTTTCTATCCTTCTTTCACTACTGCAATTATTTCATTCTCTTTTGGAGAGGAGTTTTCCCATTTGGGTTTCTCCTTTTCTCTAGTTATGAGATATTCCATTTTTTGTACATGGGTACCTCACCAGGCCTTGTGGCCAGGACCCATCCATGCATCCATCATTGCATTCTTCATCAAGGTGTTCAACTTCTCCCTAAGTTGATCTTAAGAGGTATTGGAGTAATTAGGACATTACTTGATAATTAATTAATTATCGAGTATCTTATTATTTTATTCACTCAAGCTAAACTTAGGAGTGATTTTTTATTATTAGATTGGGATAAATATAGGTCAAGTTGTCTCATTACATGAGATTAAGACACTTGTCAAAATCTAATCAAATCCTCATTGAGGGTTTGATTTTTTATGCTTTTATAAGCATTGGTCATTCATTGTAATCCATGTAATCTAGGTATTCATTATTAAATACATAAGGCATATTAGATGCTTGTGTGGATCAATTATTTTCTCTCTTGGTTGCATACCAAAACAGTTGCTTTAATCTCTTGTTTATGATAGGCATTTTGGTTGCAGGTAATTTTTGGGAGTTGTGGGGTTCACTATCAACTCCAACAGGTCTAACAAGCCAATAAAGATAGAGGGAAAACGAGTATGGGGGAAGTGAGATATTGGGACAGACAATGCCAAAAATTTGAAACTTTGACAACCTACACATACTTAATATTTTACCAAAAAATACCTTAGATTTAGAACCTTTTGGACTCCATTTGTAACCTTGGACACATAGTGAGCATAAATTTAATAACATTATAGGACAACCATTAGGAAAAAATTGAATCATGGAAACCCATTTAGACATCTAAATGGATTATAAATGATGGGCTAACATAAGGCAATGCACACAATATAAGGGGGAAATAGGGAAAAGAGACAAAAAATAGGGTGTCAATAGGTATGTCACCTATAGAGTGCTATCTTAGGGGAACAACCCAAGGAATCCTAAAAGGCTATGATATTTAATAATAATAAAATATCTTTGGTCCATAGTGATAAACAAATATTAATGTCATATGATGTCATCTAACCATAACTTATCAAAAATATTCCTCTAGTATGGGAGGTTCCTCTCCTCTCCAATTTTTAATACCACTTGGCTATAAGTTGTAATTATGGTGTTGCATCTACCCATGGTAAACCTAGTGGTCAAGGATATCAAATATACTTATAGTCCTAGCATTGGAGTAGCACACCACCTTAAAGGGACCTATTCCTAAGGTTTGCAAAAGTATTCCCATTCTATAATTGTCTAAAAAATTACGCACCTTGTGAAAAATCCATCAAACCATCCTTTATATGCCTCAAAGTGTAAGGTTGTATCTAATATGTGTTCCTTGGCCATATAGTAAGAGAAACAACCTTGTAATAAAAAATCCTTCTACAAATGTGGAGTGATAGAAAGCATACTCTAAGAAAATGTAAAACCATCCTCCTTATACCCCTTTTTATTAGTGGTCGACATGCATAAGATCTCATCCTCATGTCAAATGGTGTTAGGAACCACCACCATGGGTCCTTTTATGGGGAATTCATAATATCATTCACATTTCCTCTACCATGACCATCATTTCAGTCTCCATAGGTGAAATGTGTGTGTTTGAATCCCATAAATATTAGTGTGAAGTGTTGGCATGGAAACCATGTGATAAAACCCAGTATCCCATTGTGTTGCCTAGTTATCTTCCTCCATCTTTAAGAACACCTAAATGTTAATCAACTAACCATTGTGGGGCCACTCCCACAACTTGTGTTCTACCAACATCAAAACATGAAAAATAGTGTCAAATTCTAATGAAATTTTTATAAGAGAATCTATAAATATCAATGAACTCTAAATTTAGCAAATAAGTCTACCAATTTAAGATTGCAGGTCTAGATCATCTTATAGATCAACTTAATGCTAAGACGTCAATTTCATGTATGGATCAAATTCATGTCTATGAGGTCAACTTTATGGGGCACAAACTTGACCAAAGGTTTCCTATCCTAAAATTATGAAAAAAAGTGTGCAATTTTATAAAATCAAAGTTCATGAAAAAATAGGGTTTTTGGATGTGTACTGCAATATTTGTTTGATGTAGTTCTATATATTTTCAAATGATGCCACCTCAAGTAGGCACATAATCTAATGGACCACCATGATCATAAAACATCTCATAAATTTAGAGCTATAGAATGTTTTGGATGGTAAAAGATGAAAGTAAAAATAGAATATCCTTGTTGTAGAAAAGGTAAAATTTTGAAATTTGTAAACTATTGAACATAGAAACTTCATTTTTGAACCATATCGGTGATGACATTAATTTTTGTGATTAACATTCATTTAATGCAATTTGGATGTATTTTTTGACACAATACATTTATTGCATTGACACACTCTCTTAAATTAGGGATTTCTTACCCATAATAGAGTTTAAACATTCATGCTAATCAAGTCGTATAATTATTACTAAAGGGTATTGCCATTTGTTGATGGTGTTTTATGCACAACTCTAACATAATATAATATCCTATCTCTCTTGACAGGTAAATCTCTATTAGCAAGCCTCAAGAGATAACCCCAAGGTATCTAATGTCAAGTCTTGAAAAATGCAATGAAACAACTTAGAGATAATGTGAATATTGTTGGTAATCACAAAGGGACCTTACAAACAAATACTGGATCTTTCAACTTATTAGGTTTTGCAATATGGTGATACTTGAAATCCTAAATCTAACCCAAATGATAAAAGAAACAACAAAAGATAAGGGTTTTAGAGAGATTTCTAAGATTAAAACTAATCCTAAGATTAAAAATGCAGATGATAAAATACTTGAAATGGACCAATCCCTTAGAAACTAATTCCTGCTTGACCCAGATGAATTTGCAATCTTACAAAAATAGTGCAATCTTCTAAGGTATTAAAAAAATTTAGATCATGAACATTCATCCACAACAACCCTATTGCAAGTGAAATGAACAAATATCCACAATTGAACTAAGCACAATGAATATTAAAGTCCAGGCTAACTTTGCAAAGCAACGAACAATCAGCTAGCTGCAAAAAGTATGGACTAGGGATTGCTACAAACACTTCAAGCATCAAACCATAAACACCATTGAATCATTTATAATTCTAAATCTAACTTATATCCAATATTTCTCAAGAAATTCTGAAAGATAGAACAACAAGAACCATGCAAGATAAGTCAACACAAGAGTGATCACCAAAGCACAATGTCTTCAATTGTATTGAATCATCCAATAATAGCAACAATTCCAGTGTTCTGTGTTACAACAGTTTCTCAAAATAAGACTAACTCCTACCTCTAACTCTTGCTATACTACTCAATTCGCTTCAAAGTAAAACTATCTAGCACTTACAAATGAGGAAAAATTCCATATTTATAGAAACCCCCCAAGATATGTCGGCTCAACTAGGGTTACAATAATAAAAAACCACAAAGCAAGTCAGCCCAAGAAGTTCTAGAACAAAATAAAATAGCATTAAATGCATGGGATTCATCCATGTCAGCTTGGGATCTCCAATGTAATTCGGTCCACTGCATGTGAAGGATGAAGAAGGAATAATCAAGAAGCACAAATTTTGATGTAGCCTTGCATTAAATGTTCTTTCCCCTATCTGTATCTATTTTTTCTTGCACCTTCAAGAAGATTCCATCTAAGTCGGCCAAGGATGGAGTAACCGACACTTTGAATTTCCTCTCAATAGATTTAATCTCATCCCTTGATTGTTTGACAACTCCATCCCATTCCACCTTTAAGGCTTGATATTTATCCATAATTGCAATGTAAGTGGTTGCATCTTCAAGTTGATGTTCGGTAACTGGGCCATCAATGACGGGGGAATATACATCATGCCACCATGTCCTAAGTTGCTCTAGATTCAAATGTTTAGGAGCGAACCTTTTCCTTCCTGTCATGATCTCAAAAAATGAAATACATTTATTGTAACTATCTTTCAAGGTGTGTTCTATTTGCTTTCCTTGCTTATGCACCTTCTTCAACACCTTCTACCTAATTTGAAGGGACTCATACCATTCCTAAGGTTCTGCAGCTTTTGAAGGAGGAAGGATTTCATCACTAGCTAGCTTTTCTTTAGTATACTCCATGAGAGTCCTAGTTTTCTGCAATAGGAGATCCACATCCTCCTTATCCTGAGCTAGCACACTTTTCAACCACTCCACAGATCTGATGGCATCCCCAATAGTTGATAGAATGTCCTTGATTGCATCATCTCCCTTGGTTCCTACTCCATGCAACCAGTTTAGTGTGGCATGAGTGGTAGCCTTCATCTTCTCCAATTCAGTTATGGTTTCTTCTGGAAAGAGATTTACTGCAGACGATGAAGAACTTATTTGGCTGATAGACTGCAAGGGTTTCATCAAATCTTGCAAATATTTCTTCAATTTCTCATTCTCCTTCTTTAACTCTTGCTTGGTCTGCACCTCTTTCCTCAATCTACCCAAGATTACAGCACTAGATCCTTCATATTCTTCAATCTCCTGCTCCATGGAAGTAGGCCCTAACTTGATAGTTTGCACACTGTAGTCCCTACCAGTCACATCATCCTTATTCTTATTAGGAGCAGGAGTAGCAATGTGAACCACTCTATTATTTTCCCCATCTCTTTTAATCTTTGAAATGACCCTGGCTTTCTTCTTTGTTTTACCTTTTCCAATTTTGGCCAATAAGTCATCCCAATTCGGGAGTGTCATCCACTATAACTTGCTTACTCTTGAACTGTCTATCCAACCAAGTAGGAATAGTGGGTCCTGATTGTGAAATACCTTGCTCAACCTCATCCTGTTGATCCCTAGAAAGATCCTCATTCAAATTTCTCCTTTCAGGGGTCTCTTCAGTCTTGTCCTCCTTGTCATCCTATGGATGCCCACTCCTTTCATTGTGTTCCCTTTCTACATGTTCTAGTGAAGGAGTCTTGGTGGACACCTCCTCTCTCTCTAGAGGTTTGTCTTCCTCCTAGTCAATGGGTGAGTCTTCATAAGTTACCAAAGGGGACTACAACATCCTTTATGTCTCTGCCTCTACAATGTAAAGTTCGCCCTCCTAGAATTATTCTTCTCCTTGATCTTGGAAATCATCTACATCCTTAGACTCACTTAGTGCACTATGAGATTCATGAGAAGGAGGGGCATTATCAGTTTGTTATGTAGCAGGGGCAACTAAGGTGACATCCTTCTTAAGCACACTATCCTTAGGAGAAGGATTTCTTGATCTTCTTGTGTATACTTGGGTTTTCTCTACTGAACTTTCCACATTCACCACCGGCGAGCCAGTTTCTTCCTTTGCCTTGGAAGATTCCTTCTTCTTTTGGGAAAATCTTATTATGCTTCTTCTCTTAGGCACCTACACACTACCTTCATCTCCCCTTTCTTCAAGTTCCTCCCCTTGAGAAGATGTCTTCTCCTTGGAAGTAACATTCCTCCTCTTGGCACTAGGCTTCCTTTTCTTTTCCTTTTCAGCTTCTACTTGAGCACCCTTGATCTTGATCTTGAAAGGAGAACCTACCTCAGCTTTACCCTTAGGGTTCGGCACAATTGACTCTTCAGAGGTGGAATGAGACTCCAAGTCTCCCATTAGGTCATAGGTGCATTGCACACCTTCACTCTCGAATTCCCAAATCTTGTGCTTAAGCCATAACTTTTTGTATTTGATCACTGGAGCCAAGACTTGTTCCAATTCTATCTTTTCCTCCTCTAGCCAGTCTACTTCTCCAAGTAATTTATCCTTAACAACTTCATAATCATGGCCTTGAATTGCATCCCCATCATCATCTATCTAGTCTGAGATGACTTTAACATTGTACAATATAATCAAATCAACTGGCAGTCTAGATAATTTCTTCTTTCTGATCTCAAATTCATCTTTGTAGTTGGCCCAGTAGTCTTCTAGGTCATCCTTGTGGTTGTATTCCCTACTGGCCTTCTTTTGAGCCTCACCAGTTCTATCAAATCAAGATCTTTTAGAATGGAAAGACAAGCCCAGAGTGTTCATCTCCTCCTCAGAAGAATGGGTTGTATGTATGGAGGGGCAAGCCTCATTGCTACCTATCTTGAGGGGAAAATCATTGCCAAACCCTGTTTTGTGCTTCTCTTTCTTGACTATGGCATCAAAGTCACATATCTAACTTGTGACTTGTAGAAGTATGAGGTGGTCGGTAGGATACCTGGGAAGTCTGTAAGGGGCTCTCTGGCAACCATCTATCCTTATGTAGGAAAAGGTGGGGAACTGTATAAACCAAGCTCCATATCTCTTGATCAATTCCTTAGCATTGTCTAATATTCTAACATGCTCTGCACCTTGAAGCAACCTAGTGATGTACACGGTGAATGCATCATTCACCCTCCTATAGCTTGAACTACCTAGGTGTAGCTATGGATAGACATCATATATTACATCTTTCCCAAAGGTGCCTCTAGTATCCAATCCTTTGTATGGGTGGAACCTTGGAAGTGCATAAACTAAGTAGGAGGTCATAGTGAAGCTCTTTGTCTACAACAAATTGCATAGTTGATCATGTATCATGGCACTTATGATGTCTGCCTAGTGATAATCAATATTATGTTCCATCCTCACTATAACGAAGAACATCCAGTTCTCAAAAACTCCAACACTCTTCAAACCTATTACCCTGCTGAGGAGTGTGATAGAATCATAGTACTCTAGTTTGAATTTGGCCTTGTATAATTGCTTTGGAAGCTTCGAGATGTGGGGCTTAGGTTTCTCCAACCAAGAATTAACCACCTATAGAGCCTTGTTTGTATCATCCTCAAAATAGTTCTTGGTAATACTCAAGTCTAGAGCCACCACATGAGATCTGTCAGGCATATCAAAAGTTTGTGCCACAGATACATGAGAGAAGTTAGCCAACACCCTTCCTTGAGGGCCAATCACCCTCTGTGTGCTCCTATCATAGTGCCTAGCACATTCTAGCACAAATTCATAGCATTGAACCGTAGGAGGAAAACCAGCCACATGAGCCAATCCTGATTCCACTAACCTTCTAGCCAATAATGGGAGGTCCCATTGTGCCATCCTTGTCTTGAATTCTTCATAATCCCACCTGCCTACATTGGTATCACCCACCTCAGCCCAAATGGAGGAAAGCTTAGACTCGGAAACTTTATTCTTTATGTCTAGTTTTATTCTTTTTGCTTCAGAGATGGAGGATCCTTCAACACTTAGATCTGTTTGCTTGCCTACTATCTTGCTTGCCATCACTCCTCTTGATCCTACCTGCATCCAACAAGAAACCACAATAAATTTACTCTTTGTAATATTAACATCAAGGTTAGCCAACCATAGACAATATAATTATAATTAGTAAACCCAAAGCTATTATTAAAATCCCTTAAATCCATCATAAAGCACAATCACTAAGAAATATGGGATTTTGAGCCATCCGGGGAAATCAAGCCAGGGAGGAGTTCCGGGAAATTCCCTTCTAAGAGGATTTTAATGATTAAGCATGAATATCAAGAATCAATCACCACAAAATGAAAGAAAGGAATGCAACATCTTTAAATTACTCATATCAAGCATGAGATGTTGAACACATAACATTAGATCCGCCTATCCTTCAAATCTTTCATATTGTGAGACTACTTCGGGAAAATCTGCCCAAAAAGGAAATTTGTGAGATACGTGAAGTTTTGGGCCTTTGCATACATCCAGGAAAACAAGACGACAAAGAAAATCAAGAAATTTTGAAGGTGCGGGAATTTCGTGAAGACCACGAAATCTTGAAAACAATTGTTTCTCTCAATCTCGCCTAGAATAATCAAATGATCATAAATTTAAGGTCTTTGGGCTCAGCTCTAATTTATTTTGAGTCTTTTATTGTTTTTCTTCAAATTCTCAACTCCTTTAGAGGCCGATTGGTGAGGAATGGTGATAAATGGTGATGCCCTAAACTTGATTAGTGATTTCCTATGCTTAAAACCCTAGAATTCACCATTAACACAGGGGAGTTAGCTTAGATTCTAATTTTCTTTTATACTAAGCCCAAAAATGGATTGTTCAAAGTAGACACAAGTGAGCTTCACCTAGATGAAATTGAAAACATGCTCACAAACTCACTGAGGGCCGACAATCAAACAAGCTCAGAAACCCTAAGATCAATCAAAACAGGAACAAACATGCATATAGGGTCGAGCTCAAAAATGAAACATGAGAATACTAGGTGCCACCAAACTCATCAATCAACCGAGGAATACATCGACTAGGCAATTAGCATTCATAAAAATGATAGACCAAACCCTAGTTTAAACATTTGACGCAGAATATGCAAAACCCAGACTCCAAACGCCTTCAAAGCACGAAAGCATCATTTACATTCAAGAATCACTAGTAAGGCAAGAGCCACATATCTAGATGAAGTGAATTTAGCTACAACGATGGCTGGAAATGAACCTCAATGCCCTAGCAAGCAGCTAAAATGAAAATGCGAGAAATCCGTCGCCAAATCCTTGAATCAATCATTCAAGCTAGAAAATCACTTAAGCACTTCAAAATCAAAATCTCAATGGCAACATGGAGCAAATGACAACAAGAATCCTCAAAAACCAACTAAATATTGGCAGCAAGAATCATACCACTAAGCATTAATGCAATCGACAAGACAGGTCAAAACGCAATCTGAGAATCTGACAAGGTGACAGAATTTTGGGAAAATCTAGTCCACGTGGAATTTCACGATGTATATGAATTTTTGGAGGACAGTGCAAAACATCTGCCACTGGGTTTTCAAAGCATTTGGGGAATTACGCCTAGAGAGAATTTTCCCGAAAAGAGCGAAAAACTCGAAATATGTCCAGAACATAAGATTTTCAAAGTATTTTCTCAAAAAGGGGATTTGCATGAACATGATAATCATTTTGGCACATGCCAAGGCAACTGAATCCTCAAAATCAAAGGACCAAAACACCAAAAATGAAAGCAAAAGAGGGTCGCTGCCTTCAGCGGGGCGTGTGTGCAAAAACTACACAACACCATTCTTCATTTGAAATACACAACTACATTTTTACATGATAGTATTGTGTAATATCATTGATATGATATATTACTACTTACATTGATTGACTTGTTTATTTAGAGCATATTTATTACATTGATATCACATTTCTTTTTCGTTACTACTATGATTACTACACCATAAACTCTTCATGTTCATGAAATAATAGTTAGAGTTCTTTTCATGGGCTTACATGACTATATGTTTGACTTTGAGATCTTATGTTGAGAATTTATCATTAATCTCTTTCATATTCTTACATTAGGGCATTGTGTTATTTCCCCTTTTGTATTGATCTTACTTTTTCATATTTTATAGATGGTCCTACTTATACTGAGCTTACATTATTATATCACATGTCATGAACCTATCATTTCTTATGCCTAGATTGATATATCATTTTGATCCTATCTTGATCTTATGCATCCATTGTCACACTTTATCATAGTGATTCTACACAAGGGAATCATGCTTTCCCCCTTTATCATAAAATATATAGGTAGAAGGCACAAGGCTTGAACATAGTATTATATTAAAATAAAATAGGAGATATACATATTAAAGTTCAAAACAAGGCCAATTAAAATAGTGGCCTAGTAACCCAACGACAAAACAAATGCTACAAGCTAAACATACTAGTCAACCAATCACTAAAACGAGCCAAGGAACAAAAAAGAGCATTACCAAACCCCACCCAATATAAAAAAAATTGACCTAAACAACAATTAAACATTCATACAATGACCATCTTCTTCCATCAAGGTTGGTGTTGTAGGTACCAAATGGGGATGTGTAATATGAGTGAGAAGAAAAATCATAGCTTTTTAGACCTCTCTAATTTTCCCACACAAGAAAGAACCCAGTTCCTTTTATGCACACTAAATGCATTATCGAGCCCAAATTTTCCATGCTCTTGCAATGACTATTTTAGAGCAACATAAAAAATTGAATTTTTTTTTAAATATGTGTTGGAACAAACCTCCCACAAGTGCTTTCTCATTGTGGAGATCATAATCATGGATGGCCTTGTTCAAAGAATGACGTAGAAAAAACCTATCTTGCACATAGTCCACTACAAATTGGGCAACCTACCCATATTGTTGTAGGAGGTCCATAGAATTAGAAAGTAAAATAGATGCTACTTGAGAATACAATAGTCATGGGGAACCATGAATAATTTGATCTCCAACCACCACTAGAATCAACATTTCCACCCTCAAGAAATCTATCTTGAAGATCTTCAACATTTCCAAAGAAAATCTTCTAGACTTTAGGTACTCCCATTTAGGGATGGGGGTAAAGGCATACTTGTTTAGGGGTTCCATCTCCATGGCAACTCAAGTAGGGGAGAGGGGCTAGTAGTCATACAGGCTATCTTTGTCAGCATGTAGCAATTGACTAGAATATCATAGGACCTTCATTTTATTTTTTTAAGTGGATTGGCCTCTTATCTATCTATAACTAAGGTTTGGAGGTGTGACTCATCATGCAACTTGCCACATCATCACATCTATTAAGAAGTGTCCAAAATTTGAGTTTTTAAAGATTCAACTGAAACTTAAGCATGGTACCTCTAGTAGTTGAACAAAAAGATATCATTTGTTGCTTGTAGAATATCATATTTTTATTTAAAATAAAACTTATATGCAACCTAAATGGACCAAATACCTATTGGTAACCATAAATCTTTGTTATTTCTCTAGCTTTTATATTCAACACAAATGGACCAACAATTGAACACATAAAACTAGATTTGTTGTTTTAAAAACAATACGTAATTATTTAAAATAAAACTTCTATCAAACAAAAAAAAGGACCAATAGTTGAACATTAAATTTTTTTGAAAATCTTTCACATTTAATAAAAAAAATACATGGTATTTATTGTGCTCACATTTTATATTTGTGATAGGACAAACTATTAATATGAAATACTCCAATACTTGTACATTTCTACCCTAGTAGTTGTACACATAAGAACAATATTTTTTCACTATGATAACAATACTTGTTTAAATGAGTTTCTTATTTTATTAAATAAGCATTTAATTTTATAAATGAGACACTTATAGTGGATTGTTGTGATATTTTATTTGAGAAAAAAAAAATATTTCACTTGTTCATGAATGTATTTATGTTTTTTTACTTGAGGATTAAAAGTTCTGAAGTGAACAACTATTGATCCCATAATGTCACATATTTGGTAGTATTTTGATTAATATGTGAAATGAATATATACAAGATATAATATTAATTCATTCTAGTACTAATATGAATAATCACAATTGACTATGTGACTGTGTGACTATTGGACCCTCTCCCCTAAAGCACATTCAACCACTTCACAAATGCAATGAATAAATGTTAACTAAGGTGATTACCAATCAAAAATGGTTGGAATGATAAAAAAATAACAACTTTCCATAATGAGAGGATACTACCACCACCTTCGCAAATAATTACTACAAATACATCATAGCCAATGAAGGAAATGATAACATTTAATGTCTTAGATGAAATAAACGACACCCACATCCCTTGAAAAGCCAGTAACTTATGACAGACATTTCCCACAAACCAAGGTATTGAAATATATATAAATCACTTCAAGGGAAGCATGTCAGCTGGTCAATCCAAGTAAGCCCCTATTCATGTCATTTTGACCAAACTAAATGGTCCTGTTGCACTATAAAACCTACCAACATAACCAAAAAAATTGTTAGAAGGACCCCATATTTTGGGGCTTTTACTCATTAGAGGCAATCATCATAATTGAAGGGAAATTGCATAAATATTTTTTCTTAAGCAACATGATCTCTAGATGAAGAATCACATGCCAAATTGGCAAGGCTATCAATCAATTGATTTTCTTCTCTATAACAATGGATTTTTTTATACAACTAAAACGCTTGAAGGGAGACCACTTTTTTTTTTACAAAATATAACTTCTCTATTGAAATTTTTATTATTTAGAGATATATCTCTTATCTTATGATCATACTTGTCATATTCGAGGACTTTCCCCAAAATTGAGCTTTATTCCAATGATCTTATCTATCCTATGTAATTATATTCACCATATCAATCCTACCCAATGTATTCTTGTGCTAATGAATATCTTATTGTGTCATTTATTATACTTTCATAGGTAATTTTTGATATAGAGGGCCACATCACCATTATTTTGATACTATTTTTTAGTGATCCCACCTTATGTGTACCATGCTTATGGATGTCATGTAAGACCATTTATTGTACTTCCACAAATATTTTTTCCATTGAGAGTTACATAACCAGTACTTTTCTCATACTATTCGCAATGATCATATATCTATACATTTAGTATGTTTCTCATGATTTACTCTTCTAATTATTGTTCCTATATTTACATGCTTGAATGATTATATGTATTTACAAGCTTACCATTGGTTACTAATTGTGGCTATCTCATGATACATTTTATTATCAAACTATTGCTATATGTTCATATATATTTTTGATATATCTAATAATATCTTCATTAAATTTATTGCACCCTTTGGGGGAAATTAATTGAATGGGTAGGGGGTGGGGTGATAGGCATACATGATCACTAATGTTCTCATCTTTGTATTTTTATCTAACTTTCAATTCAAAAGTTGATAATTGAATCTTTCAACATTTGTATTTTAGGAATATATGGGATGGAATATGTAGAAAAAACATGGAATCATTATCTCTATACTTTATGGATTGCAATTTCATAAGTCGGTTGCATTTAATGTAGGCATGTTTAAGAATGAACATACATTGAAATGCATGATTCATACCTAATGATTCACATCCACCTCAAAGTGAGGGCACAATTTAATGATGAAAATGCATCCTTTATGTGTCTCCCATTTAGTTTTGTACCTAATTTCAAGTGATGGATTACTACATTTAATTGATTTAGTTATTTGATTTTGATCATTAGCCTAACCTTTATTTAGAATTCATCCTATTAGACATAGATCTAATTTGGTTGTCTAACGTAGGTCATGTTGATAGATGTAGGGTAATTGTTATCATCACATGATCATAACCCACTTAAATGAAAAAAAATTCAAATATTTAACTAATTGGCCCCACCTTATTCTTTGGCCCCAAGATGAATTTGCATAAATATTTGCAATCAGGTGTTATATTTATATGTAAAAATACATTCATTTACTCTAATTATGATCCTTGCATGGTATTCAAATATATTGGAATCTATCAATTGCATATATGTACTCAAACCAAGAAAAAAATCTAAGAATACCTGATATATGTTAGTGCATGTAAATAATCTAAGAATTGTTTTAGAATTTATTTGCATTCTTGAAGCTTAAATATCATAAGATTGAGAGAAAAATATAAGAGTGTGATAGAGAATATCACTACCTAGAATATTTTTTTAGAATTCATGGGATAAAATCTAAAACTCAATGGAGATCAAGTTTGTGGTGATAAAGAAAAGTTGCAACTGTGAACCCAATCCAAAAGAATAAATTTGACCTAACATTGATAAAAAAGAAACATTTAAATTGTAATCCATATGCATAATTATCTAGGACTTCCATGAAATCCATGATACATAAATATCCACATCTTCAATAAATATCAATCATTCTTCCATTATACAACAAAATAATATCTCTTCATTTATTACTAATTATAAAATGATTACACTTTCTATCTCATATTACCTAATTAGCCAATAGTATTTTTAAGTGGACTTGTGAGTCTACAAAGGATCGACAAACCTATCTTATGCCATCGAAAAAATTCTAGGCATTCAAAAAGTCTACCAAACAAATTTCAAGTGATCAAAAATTTATTTAATACTAGGAAAGTCTCTTAACCAAAAAATTGTTTAGGGGCTTAAATATTTTTATTCGCCACAAATAGGAAGTATGTGCCCAAATCTAATTTAAACTTTTTTTAAAATCTTGATTTTTTGTATATATACATACCTTTCTATTTGATTTCAAAATCTCATTCTATAATATACATACAACAACACAATATCAAAGCTGGTAGGATCTACACATATTTTTGTTTAGTTTTTATCAATGTTGGTGTACATTCCATAAAACACAACTTGATAAGATTAATATAGCCCATGTGACCCCAATAAAGCAAACAAAAAAATGTACTAGAAAATGGTATGACCAATAGGTGTCTCATTCTCTAGCCCCATTAGAACTTGTTTTCATTCAAATGATGTCAATAATTATAAGCTAGAAGGTATCCTGTCAAATGGTGATTAACACATAAAGCCTTATGAAAATTTTCTTTGGCTCAAATACAGATCTTTGAGGTAGTACCATATTTCAAGATCATAACAGAGATGAATATACTTAGCTTGTGTTATCTACCCATATTACTTGAACAGGTCATTGAGATTTTCAATAAAAATGACTTTCCATAATAATGTATTTAAATTTATAGATTTATATTGTTGGATGTGCTATATTGAGTTTTTGGGTGTTTCACATGTTGAATTGCTAGAAAAAAAGTATTTGATCATTCTCTCTATTACATCAATTCAACCATTAAAATGCACCAATTCTCATTGTTGATATAATAATTATTTAGGTTTTACAATGTCAAGAATACATGAATGTGCTAGATAAATAGATAGATAATTTAATAATGTTTGCATACCAAAATAGTTAATGGAACCTCATATTGAGAGAAAAAAAGAGTGAAATTGTTATAAAATTTTAGAGCAACAAAGCTCTAATTTGAATTTGATTATTTTTCAACTTTTAAAATTTTATTCTCATATTAACCCTACTCAAATTATAAAAGATCTTATAACCTCTTATGTACCATTGTAGGTGGCCTACAATGGTCTTAAGCTAGCCTATGTTAAGGGTTATAAAAAAAAAATCTTGAAAGGGATTCTCTCAACATAATCCAATGTCTCAAGCAAGAACAAAGCCATAGCTAGTCGATTGAAACTTTCATTACAAATTCCCTTAACATGATTAAAAAAATTTATGAGATAATGATTACTCATATGTACCATGAGGGGAATAATGTCACAGATATTTTTTCTAATGTGGATGTAAACTTCAAATCATTAAAGCATTGGGAGGGGTATGTCTCCATCCCTATTGAAGCTCACTCCACCACAAACTATGAGTGCCAACAAGGTTACTAAGGACCAATGGGACATCAAAATAAAGATTACAAGAGACTTCACACATTTTCTTGGTGTTACGAGTGTATCCCTCCTTTATTTTATTTGGTGTAGCTTGAGTAATAGCATTCTATACTTCTTTTTGGGAGCTTGAATAATTTTAGAGTTGTTGAAATGGATAGAAAAATGAGTAGAGTGGAGCCCCTTTCTTATGATGGGGTCCATTGAAACCATAGGTTTTTGAAGATGTTGATGAGGGGGGCCTAGTTCCCTACATGGATAAGCTTCACGACCATGATCACAAGGCAACAAAAATATTCATTAAAGACTAGAAAAATGGAAAGTTGAATGCATTTGAGGAAGAAAAAATTATCAATGAGATTGTGATTTCCAAAATCAAAGGGCTATCGATGCACAAAAGAAATTTTTTCAGAGACAAAAAAGTGAACGATGAGGCCTTAATCGAATTCTTCAAGGGTAACGAATACAACAAGCTAGATAAACTTTCTCCTTAGGCATACAAGCACACGTCTATTAAACCTATATGAGTGGAGGTCGTTGAGGTCATAATGAGGTACATTACCTTGCATGATAGATTTATAACTATATGTTGTGTGCATCTTATTTTCCTTAATCACTTTCATCATAAAATGTTAGTGTCCATTACCTATTTTCTTCTAGATTCTATGGACCATGCTTCGAAGGAGCATTGAAAAACCCTAAGCTCCATGTGCTCCAAAAAGGGTTAATCTAGAGTTTGTGAAAGCTCAATCCGAAATTTGACACTAGCAATGATGAGGAAGATGAGGATTGGAATGAAGAGGAGGGAGATGCCTCTATTGGGGTGTACTCTCTACAACTATTGGAAGAGGAGGATAGTCTTAAGAATAGTACTCAGTTCCTCGAAACAAAAAGTGGCAGAGTCAGAGTAGTACTCAGTTCCTCGAAAATGCAAGTGGAAGTTTTGCAGTTAGAATAGTTAGCTCTGTTTGGAAAATGGTTTGGTAAGTCTCTTAACTGGGAATATTTAGAGAAGTGGTGGAAAGAAAGATGGGGTGCAGAACTACAATTCAAAATGCTTCAAAATGATTTCTTTATGGTAATATGCCCTAACATAAATATAAGAGACCAGATTGTTCGTGGGGTCTGGGTTCTAGACGGTTGCAGTTTCTACCTAAGGAACTGGTCAGTAGGTTTTGATCCCCTGACACATGTGATGGAGCTTCATCAAGATTGGTACAGTTTACCAAATCTCCCTTTGGAATATTGGGCTCCACCTATTCTTGAGGAAATAGGGAATAAGTTGGGCACCTTTGTATGTGCGGAAGAAAGGAAAATTGTTAGGAAAAATCAAACATATGTGCACATTTGCGTGGAGAATAAGGTAGAAAGAACGATCTGGAGCGAGATAGAACTGATAACGGATTATGGAACGAGGATTCAAAAGCTAGAGTGGGATTCTTTAATGCATAACAACTTGGTTCGCACACTGGCTTGTAGGGTTAGCAATAAAGAGGTAGGAAAATCGGTTTTGATGGAAACCCCTACTCCCGCAGTGAATCTTCAAACTTCTACTCGGGTCTAGGACGAAACCCTAATCTCGCCAATGGGTATTTTCAAAAATCAGAAATCTTTAATCACTAGGAATGCTCCTGAAGCAAATGAGGAATTAGCGCATCCGGTCACTTTGAATGATGTTTCTCCTAAGGGGCTATCGTTTCCTTCTCTGGAGGAGTGTGAGGCCAATTTGGGTTTCAAGGAAGTTTCGAAGGGGAGGGAGTTGCAGTTTGTGGAACTTGAAGACAAAATCTCTGAGACCCTAGAAATTTTGGGAGAAAGCTGTCAAAATGTTGAGTTAGATTCACTGATAGAAGTCGGGAAAGAATTAGTGGAACTTGCAGAGGCGGCTAAAATGAAGCCTGGGACAGAGGAGGATGGATTCTGCCTAGATGAGACAGAGGTTAACTGGGAGTCAGACGACCATATAATGTCAGAATTGCTGAGTCCACAATCCGGGAAAAAATGGAAGTTGACAGAGGAACTTCAGGAGGTGAAATCGCGTTTAGGCATTCACAGACGGGATATTCTTAAAGCAACTCCTGATTGTGGAAAACAAAAAAAGAGGGGAAGGATTCCTAACCAGGAGAAGAGAAAACAGGACGGAGAAGCAATGGGCCAACAAAAAATTGATACTATGATAAAAGTAGGGAAGGGGGATGCCCTTCCTAAACAACAATGAAAATCCTAAGCTGGAATGTTAGGGGCTTACATGCCCCTAACAAGTGGGGCCTCATCAGGCGTCACAACGAAGTATGTCAAGCAGAAATATGTCTGCTCCAAGAAACTAAATTAGGTGGTCCGGCATTGGAGATCTTTGGCAGGAAGTTGAAGTTTTGGAAGTGGGCAGGCTCAGAGGCGGAAGGGGTTTCAGGAGGCTTGTTAATCATTTGGAAACCGCAGACAGTTCTAATAGAAGTATTGAATTCAAGCCGAAACTGGCTTGTTTGTAAGGTACGAAGTCTAATCTCGAATCTTCATTTCATTTTAATAAATGTGTATGGTCCCACGCTGTGTGTTCAGAAAAGAGTAGTTTGGCTAGAACTGGATGGCATTTTGCAAAACTTACATCAGGAACCCACCATTCTTGGGGGAGATTTTAACGCCATTCTTAGAATGGAAGATAAGAAAGGGGGATTTGGCAAAGTCCTACAATCTCAAAAGGATTTTTGTAGTTTTGTGGAGAGAAATTCTTTATTTGAAATCCCTATAAGAAATGGCAATTTCACATGGACAAACCGTAGAAAAGGGTTTGGGAGCATTGCAGAAAAATTAGATCACTTCTTTTTCAAAGGAAACATGAGCCTTTTTCCTTTTTCCTTTGAAAGCAAAATAAATTCTGGTACGGGCTCAGATCATTTCCCTGTTCAACAAACCTTTGATGGAGACAAGGGTCCGGTCAGATGTCCATTTAAATTCGAAATGGTGTGGTTTAAGGACACTCAAGTGCTTGTGCTACTTGAACAATGGTGGAATGAATTCCCAAGAGTGGGTTCCAGTCTTTTTAATGTGGTCACAAAGTTAAAATATCTCAAGCAACAATTAAAAAAATGGAACAAAGCTTGCTTTAAAAACATTTTCGAAGAGAAAGTGCAAACTGAGGCAGAATTAGCCTCTTTAGCAGAAGAAATTATGAAGAATGGAATGAATGAGTCTTGCTTCATGAAAGAAAAGGCTCTGAATAGTAAGCTCAATGAAATATTAACCAAAGAAGAAATATTTTGGAGACAGAAATCCAGAGAAGTTTGGCTGAAAGCAGGCAATAGGAATTCAAAAAATTTTCACAATTCCACCAAAGCAAGAAGGGAATTCAACAGAATTTCTTGCATAAGGGGGGGAGATGGCAGGCTCTTAGAAGACTTGGATGACATTAAGGCTTCTGCAGTAACTTACTTTCAGAATCTGCTGAATGATTGGGAAGGTTCAAATTGGCAAGTTCAAAATACTTTTATGCAATATATACCAAGATTGGTCTCTCAAGCCCAGACAAGCGCATTGAATGCAAAAATTTCTGAAGAGGAAGTGAAAGAGGCAATCTTTGGAATGTAGCCAGAAAAAGCTCCTGGTCCGGATGGTTTTCTAGCTAGTTTCTTTCAGAAATGTTGGCACTTTATGTGAAAGGAGATTTGGGAAGCCATCAAAGACTCCAGATTGAACAGAAGAGTTCTAAAGGAAGCAAACAACACTCTTTTAGCTTTGATTCCAAAAAAAGAAAAACCCGAACATTGGGAACATTCTCGCCCAATATCACTATGCAACACAATTTATAAAATTCTGGCTAAAGTTGTTGCAAACAGATTGAAGAAAATTCTCCCCTCTATCATCTCGGAGGAACAAACAGGCTTTGTCCCAGACCGCTCAATTCTTGATGGAATTATCATTGCCCAAGAAGTTATTCACTCAATCCAAAAATTGAACAAGTCGGCTATGTTATTGAAACTAGATATCAGGAAAGCCTACGATCGAGTAAATTAGAGATTTCTTTTTAAAGTTATGGAAGCCTTTGGCTTTCAAAGAGACTGGTTAGATTGGATATTCGGCTGGGTAGCATGCCCGAGATATTCAGTATTGGTAAATGGTTCCCCAGAGGGATACTTCACCGTCTCAAGAGGTTTGAGACAAGGGGATCCGTTATCCCCATTTCTTTTCATAATCATGGCTGAAGCCTTAGGGAGATCGATTGAAAACTCAAAGGTGTCAGGTGGGGTCAACAGCCTGCAAGTTACTAGTAGTCTCCCCAACATCACACATCAACAATTTGCGGATGACACAATTCTTTTTGGCGAAGCATCAGCAAAGGAGGCGAAAAGTTATAAAAAACTGCTCGAAAATTATTCTAAGGCTTCTGGGCAAGAAGTAAGCAAGACCAAATCTGAAGTTTTTTTCTTCAACACAAACTGCCCCAGTGAGGTCCAAATTCTGTGAATTCTTGGATTCAAAAAGGGACAACTACCATGCAAATTTTTAGGTCTCCCATTGGATAAAGGCATAAAAAGTAATAGTGCTTGGAGTTCAATAGTTAACAGATGCAAAGATAAAATTTCTTCATGGAATAATCGATGGCTCTCTTGGGCAGGTAGACTCACTTTGTTAAAATCTGTAATCTCTGCCCTCCCAATTTACATGTTGTTTGCCTTCAATTATCCAATGGCGCAAACAAAGATTTGAACAAGGTAATGAAAGATTTCTTTTGGAAAGGCAACTCAGATAAAAAAAAAATTCCCCTCATAAATTAGTAGAAGGTGTGTGAAAAACGTGAAAAAGATGGAACAGGTTTGAGAGATGTTTCAAGGCAAAATAAGGCTTTGGGGGAAAAAATTGCTTGGATTATTTATTCTAAACCTAACCTAAAGTGGGTTAAGATTGTCAGAGCCAAATACTTGGTTGAGGATCCAAACTATTTTCTAGCTGCAAAAACTCTTCCCTTTGGTTCCCGGATTTGGAACTTTATCAATCATTCCAGAGATCTGATCTCGGACTTCCTTACTTGGGAGGTGAAGGATGGTAAGGAGGCGTTATTCTGGGAGGACTCATGGGAAGGCCACTCTGCTTTAGCAAAAATCCCTGAATTGTCTAAAATAATGGAGAAGACCAAGCAAATGTGGGGTTCGAAAGTTAGGGATTATATAGATTATGCGGGGGATATAGAGGATGGTATCCTGAAATGGAAATCGGTGGGAAGCTTAAATCTGGGTGCTCAAGAGATTAATCTTTTCGAGAGGGAGATGGCCAAATGAAGAATCTGGCTCAGAGAGGGAGAAGATAGACTGAGGTGGGATGCTGCTCCAAATGGGGTGTACTCGACCAAGTTTGGCTACAATGCGTTATTAGTTTCAAATGAATCAAAATCAGAATTACCCCATAACCTTTGTTGGAGCAAGGCATGTTTACCGAAAGCAGGGATCTTCACTTGGGCAGCCGTGCAGGGAAGAATTCTTATAGGTGGCAGGTTTATTAAATTAGGATATCATGGTACAACTAGATGTCCTCTATGCCAGGAGGCAGAGGAAACTGTGAATCACTTACTTTTGAATTGCATGTATACTCAACAGTTGTGGTGTTGGTTACGGTCTAAATTAAGGTGGTCTGCGGCTCTCCCAGGCACCCTCCTGGGGTGTTTAAATTATTGGCCGAGGTTTGATAACTCCTACATCTTTGGAGACCTCTGGAAAATAAGCCCTTCAATTCTTTTATGGGAAGTCTGGAAGGAAAGAAATAGACGTCTTTTTCAGGATAGAGAGATGTCCATCCCAAGACTACAGTGCAAGATTGAGGCCTGCATTGTAGAACTGTTCAATTCTCAATTGCAGGAGAAAAACAAGAAGCTTAATTTTACAAAATGGGATGCATGGATTATGAAGCAATGGTTCGGTATCAAATCTCCCCCATTGGAATGTTCAGGCAAAGCTGCTTCAGCTGAACAACGAAACAATACAAAGTGGATTCCCCCGGACCCAGGGTGGGCTAAATTAAATTTTGATGGTGCTTCCAAAGGGAATCCGGGTCTGTCTGGAGTGGGGTGCATTATAAGGACTTGTAATGGCATAGTTCTGGGGAAATTAGCTCAGCCTCTTGTAGTTGGAACGAATAATGCAGCAGAATTTCAAGCTCTGCTCCTTGGTCTCAACTTAAGCAAAGAGTTAGGCATTCAAAACTTGGTCATTGAAGGGGATTCAACAGTAGTCATAAATGCTCTAAGGACAAGGCAGATTCACAATTGGAAATTGGGGATTTTTCTGGAAGTGGCTTTGAATCAGTTAAACAACTTTGAGCAAGTAATGTTAAATCACACTCTTAGGGAAGGCAATTCGGAAGCAGATCAATTGTCTAATTTGGGAGTTTCTGGTCCTGGTTTCAAAGAGTGCCCATGTATGTAAAACATTGTGGGTGGTTGGGTGGGCTCCCCCTCGCCCCTCACAAAGGCGTTTGGTCGTCCAAGGTGGACGTGAGGTGGCGATCGGGATGGACAGGTTGGCGCGGGCTTGGTTTTGTTCAGTCACTTCAACTTTCCTCAGTTGGCCGAATACGGCACACTATGCTTGGTTATCGGTGAAACCGCAGTCTTTAGGTGGCGTAGAGGCATGTTGGGATCAATTCCCACAGTGTCGCTTGATTGACACGTTGGGCACGGATATCTTTGTCCTAACCATGGAAGTGCCGAGTGGCATAGACCATTATTCGCATTAATCATGAAACTGGGTTGGTTGGACGGAGGCGGCTTTCCTCTCATGCTAAGGACAGATTTGTTCTCCAAAATCTTCTTCTGTATATGTGATCTGTAGGATCATTATTCGGGGCTTTATTATGTTTATGTTGCCCGTTACTAAGTATGGGCACGACATTTGGTTTTTGCTTTGTTTGTTTTGCTGCATGGCGAGTGCATCGTGGAATTTACATTAATGGAAGCGGTAGCAGTCAGTTACCTCCTCCTCATTTAAATGGAAGAGCTGAATTATACTCCTTTAGAGGTAGACACTCCCGTTTCGTGCACCGCTGCTGACGGAAAGAAAAATTACATTTCTAAAATCACAGACTAAGCGCCTAAAGCATATTTTGCTCGGGTTATTAGCAATATTTCATGACTAAGAAGGTGGTCTTAAATAAAGGCACCAGCAGAGGAAGAATAACCGTGACAGTATGATTTCATCCTGTTGGTTCCTGGCCATCCTCTTGGATTTAGGTATCGAGCCCGGTGGCGGGGACTTGGTAGTTGTTGTTTCGAAAGGATTTGTTGGGCGGTCTCGACATTACCCTAAAGGCGGCTTTTAGTGGCAAGGGAATTCCGCGCCCTGAAGACCTCATCTCCCTCTGGGATTCTGATGAAGCGGTCAAAGTGTATCCGTTTCTTCTGGACCTTAAAGGACCTGCTTTATCTCGTCACCGAAAACTTGCCAACGTGGCTGTGGAGTTTCTGAAAAGAAAAATGAAAATTGTTCCGGTGGAGGGGATGGATTGGGTCGAAGGTTTCATATGCTTCGCAGAAGTCAATGGTTTCTGGTGATTAGTCGGGTATTTCAGTAGCTATATGTTCTGATAGCTCTTTTTCTAGCATTCTCTGCTTACATGAACTCGAGATATAGTATTTGGCTGTTGTGGTGGTTAGGACTTTGTCAGTTTTCCTTCGTTTAGCTACTTTTATGTTTTAAACTGCATGAAAATGACCTCTGCTAGCTCTTTTTGGTGGTCTGATGGTCTTCATTGAAAATTTCCTGCTCAGCAGACGTTTGTAAAGCTTTTTCTATCTATGAAATATCACCTTACGTATCAAAAAAAAAAACAAGATGGGATCCAGATAGGTGGAAAAAATTAACACCCAAAAATACTCTCTTACGATACCTTGTCACAACATCCACATCATTTTAGACAAATTGTAGCATGTTTTTCCCTAGGTACCCATATCATCATCTAATTAGTTAAATAAATCTTGTTTAACTAATTTCATTTATCCACTATTTATCCATAGTCCCTTTTTCTATAATTAAATAAATATTTATTTATTTAATTATTCATGACCATTTATCCTCTCTAATTAAATAATTATTTTAATTGTTTAATTAGTCATTAATCTATACTTTTATAATTAAATAAATATTTATTTATTTAATTATTCATGACCATTTATCCTCTCTAATTAAATAATTATTTTAATTGTTTAATTATTCATTTATCTATTCTCCTATAATTAAGTAAATCTTTATTTATTTAATTATCTTTTTCACCTTCGTTTATAATTAAATAATGATTTTACATTATTTAATTATCTTTCCACATCATCCCTATCTTTTATTAGATAATGCTTAATCATTATCTAATAAGTTTATCATTTCATTATCTTTCTCATCTTTTTTAGGATTTATTTCCTTTAAAAGAGAAAATCAAAATCTTTCTATCTTTTCACATCTTATCTTATCTTGTTTTATTTCCTCTTTGATCAAATAAAGCAAAAAATAAAATCTTGTCAAATCTTATCTCCAAAATCAAATCTTACATTGAAACTCTATAAATCTAACTTTTTCATAGGCCATTTGGATCGAATCTTCTTCTAGGATTCTCACTTTGTCAAAATCATTCTTCAATCTTCCATCTATCTCTATCATTTTCCATTTGTCATTTTCATCATCAGGTTGTTATGTTATAGGAATGAGAACCCAACATTCCTTCATTATCAATCCTTAAAAATCTCGCATTCTCATGTAGGTGGAGAAGAGCAATGGAGATAAATCGAGTTTAGCATGGATTTGGGTTTGCATTCATTTGTTATTGTGATTTTCATGTTTGCTCGTACTCTATTGTGCTAGTTAGGATTTGATATATTTCTATTTTAGTTTTATATTTTATTTTCTCCTAATTACATTAGTGATCCTGACGTGAATCCTTTTTATCTAGCTTACTTTTTGTAGGTTTTATTGACTTTTTGTTGCAGATCTGCCATTTTTTTGGACAAAACCCCAAATTTTACAAATTTCTTCATATCTTCTATAAAGATATGAATTTTTCTACAAGAGTTTTACATAATCTTTTACATCATCTCAAGAGGCTACAAGAAAATAATTGAGGGTTTATCATCATTTTTGTATGAGTTATTGTGATTTTATGTTTTTTCATAAAATTGATTTTCTAGACGCATATCAGAAAAAAATTTAGAAATTTTTTACATTTTTGGAAATCTCTTGAAATTATAATGGGGATCTATGTTTCATAGATTTAATTTGGAGGTCAAATACAATGCGAAAAAATCCAATCTTTTTTTTCTACATGGTTTTCACAAATCCACATTTCAAGGTGCAAAACAGAGAATTTTTTTTACTTCTTTACATTTCTGGAAAGCTCTCAGAAAAACAGTAGGGACCACTTCTTTGATTTTTTATTTTTCAAATCAATAAAATCTTCAAATAATGAAATCTAATTCAGCTATTTCAAAAACATGTATCTGAAATTGCAATTTTCTGATAAGCTTTTTTTTTTATGGTTGCATTATAATATCATTTTTTGATCTTGTAGGTGATCAGAAGGAGCTATAGTAGCAGCAATATCAGTCATAGATAGCATATTGGAAAGAAAAAACTTCCAAGTGCACTCGTTTAATCTTTAATTTCTTAATCTTATTTGTCACACATTTGGATTTGGGCTCTTAAAACGAATATTGTCTTCAATCACATATCAAAAATTGGATCTAAAATTAATCACTATCTTCCTACACATTTTTATTTGGGATCTAAAAAGAACAAGTGCTTCCATTGTTTTCTTACACACATTTCCTTTCTAAGGGTCAATTAACAACTGTGAGTGTGAATCAAGTGTGTGTGTGATCACAAACACCTCACTTGGTTGTCTTTTGTCAAACCCTTCTAGGAGGCCTGCTAGGGGATTTCATCACCCCTGGGGATGACCTCAATTAAAGTATGAATCAAAAGACACGCTTGTTTGGGAGTTAAAATCTTGTCTCTCTTGGCTAAACCCCAAATAACTTTATAACTTTGGGAAGTGAAGGTGAAGGGTGGATTACCTCTTTCTCTCGGTTGTGTGGTAGGATTTTTCTTCCAAATCATTCCTTAGTCAACCTTGTGTAGACTAGCTTGAGACCTAATTGGCCATACCCCACTTGACTACTCATAGGGATTGTTGATGTGTCTTCCATGTGTGCTTGTTTAATAATCATCATTACTCAAAATTCAAACTTGGTTATGTGTCTTGTGTGAGTGATTTATGTGTGTACATGTGTGATTATTCATTTAAACATTGCCAAATCAAGCTAAACACCAAACACATAAAGACAAGTCACTCTACACCTTCTTCCAACACATTCATATCCAACCACTTTCATCCTAATCACCCTTCTTAGCCACATCCTATCCATTTCATCCTAATCAATCAAGTCATCCAACCTTGTCATTCCACATCATATCCTAATCATCATCATTTCTTTAATCTAGTCAACATCATTTTACGTCATGCCAACATTAGAAGACCTGTAATCCCAACTTCAAAACCTCCTTTGAACACTTCACCAAATACTCCAACCCCTAGACCACCAAACCATACAAAGCCTTCAAACCCTCTTCCAAAATTTTCAACAAATTAAATCACCTCAAATCCAACACCTCCTAGCTCAAGCTAATAAATTCATTACCACTTGTCAAATACAACAACCACAACATCATCCCCTATCCATTTATTATCAACCAATGCACCTCAACCTAATGTGTCATCCCCTTCCACTTCATACCAATCTAATCTATCCACTTCTTTATATGTCAATGACATGTCAACCTATCAAGCCACATCATGAAAAACACATGTGAACTTAAGTTCTACCTTGCAACCAGTTCAAACTTCTTCATGATCTAATGCAACCATTGACAAGGGGGTATATGCAAGATCATGATGGGCCAAAAAGTGGCAATATAGGTGGGTATGTGGTGGCGACTTTCCCAAAATTCAGTGAAACAAAAACAGTTTTTAAAGGGATTCTTGGCTTTCCACCGGCCGCGATTATGCTTTACTTTGAATTTATTAAGTAATTATTATTCATTTTCTATTGAATTATGACTGAAGTCAGTTGATAGGTTGGTGAAAATATCTATAAACTTTCAAACTGGGTATCCATTTTTGAATCAGAAACTTTTATGCATTTATGTCTTGAATACTATAGGATTAGAAAAAACAAAAATAGATTTCGATAAGTTTTGACTGAGTTTAAAATTAGTTAGACACTCGGTTTACAATATTTTTAAAAGTTGTAATAAAATTCATAATTAATTATTACTTAGAAAAATTACAAAAAAGTATCATCCCATAAGGACGTGAGGTCATCCTATTACATGTCAAATCTTATAAAAATATTTACATTATTTTTATTGTAGCCGGTTGGGGTAGTCGAGACAGACACCTCGCTTTATTTTTCTTAAATTTTGGTATATGCATTAAAATTTCGTTTCACAAATAGATTTTTAAACAAACCTATTGGCTTATAAACTACATTCAATTTTCTACAGATTCTATTATTACATATTTTTGAAATAATATAGATAAGTTATTCAAATTTTTATGTCAAGTTGCCTAACTTTCATTTTTTGCCACTTAAGGGCCTATTTTTTCCATGATGATCCTACACATACCCAAGGGGAATATCAACGTAGGCCATACACACTATAACTTTATCATACCACCATCCAATCAAACACTTATCCCTAAGCCACCATGCAGTCCTAGTCCTAATCCATTGGCCTCTCCACCTTCTAACCCATCAAACTCTTCATTACCCCTACCATCATCTCTATGCCCTAAATTCAAAAATTTCAAAAGTAAACCTACGGAATTACCCAAATCTACCCATCCACCTACAAAGGATATGACCCAAGGGCTACTAGCAAGGAATCAAATATCGCCATGTCACCCAACTCATATGTTTGAACCTACCAAAGAGTCTTCAAACACCATACCCATTCTTACAACCCCTTCATGTATTCTCCCCCTTGATCCTATTCAAGAGTCTTCCCCATTGAGCCTAATTAAACCCCCATAATGTATCCATGTTGTTGACCATCTAGAACATGTTGATCCCATTCAAGAGTCATCCCCTTCCACTTCCATTCAAGCAAGCCAAGAGTTATGTCAAGATAATTATCCTAAACATGAGGAAACATTAACCTCTCATTCTAATCAAGATCTAGGCCCATCTAATGATCCCACTCATAAAATACTTTGTCCTATTTATGATCAAGCTCCCCTCTATGATCTTACCTATGATCAAGAAGGCCATGATGATCCTCTTAGCCAACTTTATGCATTCCATGGTCAAGAGCCTATCACTTCACCTATCCATGAGAAAGAAACCTCCATTGCTCATATCCACACCCTACCTAGTCCTATCCATGATCCATCAAAATCCACTTCCCTTGATGAGACATATGCCTCCCAAGCACACATAGAAGATCAAACAAATACCTTGGTTCTAAGTGAACACAATGCTAATCAAGATCCTAATGATCCTTCATCACCCACTATCGACCCCATTGTAAGTCCTCCATCATATCCTATTGGTCTTTCCACCTTCATTCATGAATGTTTCTCCTTAGAACAACAACAACCACTATCTTCCCTTGCTTCATTTTCTCCATCCAATAAGGAACTCATGTCTAGTGTTCCACCTACACCTAGTCTTGTTGTCCATTGCATGTACTCCAAAACATGAACCACCAGGGTAAAGGTTTAGACCTTCATGAACAAGGTATTTTGGATCCCATCCATGCCAAATTACCTCCACTCTCTTATGGACTTGGATATACACCCCAAGGACATCTATCTCAAGATTTTGGTACTTCCTCCATGCCTCCTAAGTCCACTATCCATCATAAATCCTATCATACACCTAAAACATATGTTGCCATCCCTCCATCATCCTACAAATGTCAAAATCATGTGACCATACACTTTCCACCATCCACTTTTCCACCATTGCTTCCAACTCCTAATATCCCTCCATCTAATCTACCTTTGTTACTCCCAACACCTAATATCCCTACCATCCAATCCTCTTATCCACATTTTATCCATAAATACCATAACATTCCTAATCATGACCAATCAATGCACACATTGTCTAAACATAAAGCTTCCACTCATTCCACCAAACCCAAGGGATTCCAAAATAAAAATTTTGATTCCTCTACACATAAAGTCAAAAATTCTAAAGGTCATAATGCCTAAGCATACAATTGAAAAATTTCAAAGCCAAGTACAACTAAAAAGATATATAAGCCCATACCTCCAAAAGAAAAGTCTAAAAACAAAATGGTTTGGGTACCTAAGCAAAAATAAACCAAGTCAAACAAGGCATCCACATCACAAAAATTCCAACCTTCCCCTCCCATCCAAAATGCACATTTCATTCAAAAATCTCAAATTCCTAAAACCCGCAAGAAAATATAAAAGTCATAAAAATACTAAGTCTATGTGGGTACCAAAAGCACTACATCCACCACTTTCTAAGTAAACATCTTCATTGATTCCTACACCCCATCCACATCAAAATCTTTAAATTTTATCATAGTGTGTGCAACCATTGGTCATGGTTCCCTTCCATTTCACAACAATCCCACCTACCTCCATCACCCCATCCTTCAACTACTATCCTACATATCTTACCAATCACCTTCCTATGGTCCATGCTTTTGCATAAACCTTTCATCCATCCTTTTGCACAAGTCATATACAATCCACATCATAATCCAATATTATCCGTCCATTCTTACATAATCCTTTCATAATCGGCCATCTACCTAATCCATCTCACACTCATGCCATCCCATACCAACGTCTATGAGAATAATGACATTTGACATGGTCAATGTGATGACATCCATCTCTAGTGGGACTATCACATTTCATGGAACTAGACACTTGAGTCCCTCCTATCCATATTCCTCTTCTCCTATTCAAAAAAGTCAAAAAAGAAAAAAAAGAAATCCATACGTCCAGCGGGTGAAACCTGATAGCAGCGGGCACTTACTGGATAGAAATGCCGCCAGTGAAAACTTACCAGAAAATAGGTGCCGTGTGGGGTTGATCTTCTATGTCCTTACACTTGGGGCATAATGTCCTACATCCTCCATTTCCATATCATTCATGTCATATCATTTCCATCCTACCTACCATCTTAATATCATACATACCTATCATATTGAGTCCTTTTTATCCACCCTTCTCCTTTTGATCTTGATGAGATGCTCAGGAGAAAGGGTTGAAAAGAGCCTTTATGTATCTCTTGCATACCTCATTTTCCAAACAATCTTATCATTATCCACTATTGTCATGAGTTTTCCAGAAAAATCTTGTCTTGTACCTAGAATGGGAACTTATTTATTCCTATCGACATAGTGGATATCATCCTTCTCTTATGATGTATCCATACCATCCATCCATCTATCATGAGCCTTTTGTCCCTTATCCCATCTACCCACCCTTACGCACCTAGACTTGGTTTCCTTTGTCATTAATTATCTAGCACAAAGGCTATAATTTTTCATCCTTGTACCTCAAAACATTTCAAAAATCCAGAAAACAAAAAAAGCCAAAATATCCCCAAAAATATAAAAAAAATGGAAAAAGGTCCTAGAAAATGACAAAAAAACTAAATATCCATAAAACAATTCAAGCAATAAAATCAAACCAAATCACTTCTTCCAATAAATTATTTTATTCAATTCATCACATCCTATCATCCAATCAAATAATCATATCATTCCAAACCACTTCTTGAAATCAAATCAATCATCTTCAATCATTAAGCAATAATCAAATACAAGTCAATCCTAATCCATCTTTGAAAATATGATCAATTTAAATCAATAACAACACAATCAATAAAACATTAAATCAAAGAAACCAAAAGAAAAACAGAAATAAGCAAACTGTTAATGGCAGTTTCTTCGAAGTTGTCTTATTGTCCTCTATCTCCAGCGTTTCGTCTTTGCTCAAGTTGCTCTCAGATCTGGAATGCCAAGCTCAACGAAGTAGGCTACTGAAGAACGAGATATAAATGAAATGCATACTATACTAAGAATGCAAGATTTTGAAGGTTGATAATGGAGGAATGTTGGTTGCTCAATTCTGCAGCATAACAATGTGATAAAGGTTTGAAGGAGAATGATTGGATGAAAGATAGAATATTTGAAGAATAATTTTGACAGAGTAAGGATACTTAAGAATCAACCCCTAAATGAATTGTGAGGAGGTTGTGTTTATAGAGTTTTCAAAACCACAGTTGACTAATATGATCAATAAGCTGGCAATCAATTCTGGCGGATGAATACATTTGAAGAAAGATAAGCAGAAGAAAATAGAAACCTAAAATATACAAAATTTTTCTATTTTGAAAGAGGAAAAAGAAAGAAGATAAGAAATCATCTTTCTTTAAAAGAATAAAGAAAGATTTAAAACGATAAATAATTAATTAAAAAATCAATTATTTATTTGTGGAGGATATTCACCTTTTCTTAATTAAATAAAATATTTAATTAAGCTTTTAAAAGCAGAAGAAAGTTGGTGATAAGAAAAGAGCTTTAATCAGGTTTTATTGAAAAAAGTAGATCTCATATTTAAATAAAAACAATAAATTATGATATGAAGAAAAGCAGTAATAAAATATCTAGTTGTGATTTGAAAGCGTAAAGATGTTTTTTATTCAATGAATTTATTTAATTAAATCTTTTATAAATTAATTAAATAAAACATTTAATTAGTGAAGAAATTAAAATAGAAGAAAAGAAATGTTTAAACTTAATTCAAATCCAAAAGATTTAATTTAAATTCAAACAATGATAATTATAATTTAAATAGTAAAATGTATTTATTTAATTATGAAGAAAAGAATAAGATGAATAGACAGAAATACAATACAATTAATTAAATTTAATCATATGTGAGAGAGACTTTTAGAAAAATTTAATTAAATAATAAATATTTAATTAATTGCAGGATTATAGACATGACCATTTTTATGTACATACACTTCCATTCGTCAGTAATCTTGTCAAATTATCCAATCACATCCTTTGGTTTTGATCCTAATCTTGTCGTAAACCAAATCAACCATTCAATCAATCAATCAGTCATCCTTGTGTTGATCTAGGGATATATCGTTCCCCGCAATGACAACACTATCATCATCATCAATCAAAGTCAACTAGTCAATTATCAATCATCCTTGTGTTGATCTAGGGGTATGCCACTCCCCTCAATGACAACACTGTCATTATCAATCAATCAATTAATCATCAATTTACAGCTTGACAGGGGCAATACCTTGTTTTTTTTTGTATCATTTGTGCATGCTCCCTTGATTGCTTGTGTTTGTTATCATTTTTTCTTGCATTTGCATCAAATATGACTTATTCCAGCTAATATTCATATCTTGTATCTAGACAAGGTTGTATTATGTTGGGGTATGAGACACATCATCACTTTGGTTCTTATACCTTGGTGCATAATGTCTAGTGATAAATCAAACATCATGGTTGATCACTTTCATTGTAGCATAATGCATCCTTCACTTCCTCTATCCATTCCTTCATCTTTAGTTCTTGACCCATCCCTTTCATTTCAAGAGCCTACCCGTGTTTTTCTAACCCACTTATCCTCTCAAGGGGCCATCATCATTCCATAATCATCATATTATGATATCATCATCCATTTTCCTCTATCCATACCTTAGCTTCTTTGAAATGTTGTTACTTGACAAAAATCTCATCATCTCGAACATCATCTCAAAGAGGGGAAAAATGTAGACACCCAAAAATGCCCTCTTGCAATACCTTGTCACAACATCACATCATTTAGACACCTTGTAGCATGTTTTTCCCTAGGTACCCATGTCATCACCTAATTAGTTAAATAAATTTTATTTATTTAACTAATTTCATTTATTCATGACCATTTATCCTCCCTAATTAAATAATTATTTTAATTGTTTAATTAGTCATTAATCTATTCTTTAATAATTAAATAAATATTTATTTATTTAATTATTCGTGACCATTTATCCTCTCTAATTAAATAATTATTTTAATTGTTTAATTAGTCATTTATCTACTCTCCTATAATTAAATAAATCTTTATTTCCTTAATTATCTTTCCACATCATCCCTATCCTTTATTAGATAATGCTTTATCATTATCTAATAAGTTTATCATTTCATTATCCTTCTCATCTTTTTCAGGATTTATTTCCTTTAAAAGAGAAAATAAAAATCTTTCTATCTTTTCACATTTTATATTATGTTGTTTTATTTCCTCTTTGATCAAATAAAGAAAAAAATAAAATCTTGTCAAATCTTATCTCCAAAATCAAATCTTACATTGAAACTTTATAAATCTAACCTTTCACAGGCCATTTGGATCGAATCTTCTTCTAGGGTCCTCACTCTATCAAAATAATTCTTCAATATTCCATCTATCTCTATCATTCTCCATTTGTCATTTTCATCATTAGGTCCTTATGCTGCAGGAATGAGCACCCAACATTCCTCCATTATCAATCCTTCAAAATCTCCCATTCTCATGCAGGTGGAGAAGAGCAATGGAGATAAATTGAGTTTAGCATAAATTTGGGTTTGCATTCGTTTGTTATTGTGATTTTCATGCTTTCTCATACTCTATTGTGCTAGTTAGGATTTGATATATTTCTATTTTAGTTTTATATCTGATTTTCTCCTAATTACAAATTGAAAAGATAGTTCATTCCTGGGGACTATGAGTTGGATTTGTTGAACAAGACTCAAGGGTTGAAACAAGCAGGAAAATATTTTAAGGAGTACACAGAAGAATTCTACCGAGTCCTAATCAGAACAATTCATTATGGGGCCAATAAGGATATTTTTCCCCTTACATAAATGGGTTGAAGTCGAACATTCAAGAAGAGCTGAGTCTAATAAGAATGTCTACCATTGAAGATGCATATTAGTTTGATTTGAAGGTAGAAGAGAAGTTGAATAGGAGGTTTGAATGTAAGCAAAGAGGTGGAGGTCATGGTGTAAGGACTAGTTGACGGTCATATGGAGGTCAAAATGATGACCAAAAGAAGGGCGAAGGATCTAGTAGCAACCAAAACTACAAAGGATATAAGACCTATCATCCTTGTGAGAAAAATAATTGAGACCAAAGAGGAAGAGGAAGATGTGTGTGAGGACTAGGGAGAGGAGGCTTTCATGGAACCTATTTCCAATGTGGATAAGAAAGGCATAGGGAAAATGAGTGTCCTCAACATCAAGGAAGGAAAAATAGAAGACCTAAGGGTAATGCACGAGTTGCACATGTAGATGAAAATGTTGAGTCTTCACATTCTGAGGATGCAGAAAGAGGAGTGGTTTTTGTTACTAGAAGAGCCTTGTTGAATGAGTAGAAAGAGTCAACTCAAAGGTAGAATTTTTTTCACACCAGATGTAAGTGTTAAGGTAAAGTTTGCAATGTTATTATTGATGGAGGTAGTACTGATAACCTTTTTTTGGAAGAGATGGTTAGTAAGTTGCAATTGGAGAGAAGAAGGCATCCAAATCCATAGCGGATTGCTTAGTTGTAGAAGGACCATAAAGCTTTGGTAAATGAACAATGTCTCGTAAAGTTGAAGATTGAAAATTACCATGATGAGGTATTGTGTGATATTATTCCTATGGATGTTTGTCATATGTTGTTAGGTAGACCATGGTATTTTGATCAGCAAGCAGTACATGATGGACATGCCAACACCTATTCTATGACAAATGATGGAGTTCGTCATTAGTTGAAGCCCTTGAAAGAGGCAGAGGAAAAGGTATGCAATAATGCAAGAATTTGTTTGGTAGATGGAAGAAAGTTCCTATAGGGTATGAAGCATGAGAATATGTGTTTTTCATTGATCCCTAGAGTTGATAAAGAAGATACTATGGAGGTACCTATAGAGGTTTCAAATTTGTTGAATGAGTTTCAAGCTATTATATCTGATAACGTACCTGAAGGATTTCCTCTAGTAAGAAAGATTAGTCATCAAATGGACTTGATTCTTGGAGCCAATTTTCCAAATAAGGCAACTCATCATATGACTCTACCAAAGAGGGAAGAGTTGAACAAACAAGTGCAAGAGTTGTTGTAGAAGGGAATGATTCGAGAGAGTTTGAGTCCATGTTCAGGACTTGTAGTAATAGCACCATAGAAGGATGGGGAATGGTAGATGTGTATAGATTCTGGAGCCATCAAAAAGATCACCATCAAGTACAAATTTCCCTTGCCAAGGATGGATGGCATTATGGATTGTTTTAGTGGAGTTGAGTACTTCACAAAGATAGATTTGAAGAGTGGATATCACCAGATCTGTTTTAGAGAAGGAGATGAATGGAATACAACCTTTAGAACCAAGGATGGCTTGTACGAGTGGTTAGTCATCCCTTTTGGGTCACCCAATGCACCGAGGACATTTATGCAGCTTATGAATGATGTATTAAAAAATATTAGGAAAATTTGTTATTGTTTATTTGGATGATATTCTGATTTTCAATAAGACATTGGAGGACCACCTGATGCATATCTTGAAGGTTTTTGAGAAGCTAAGGGAGGAAAATTTATTGATTAATTTGAAGAAATGTAGTTTTGGAAAAAGGGAGTTGGTGTATCTAGGATTTGTTGTCTCAGTAGAGGGTCTTAAAATGGATCTAGAGAAGGTGAGAGCTATCATTGAATGGCCTACCCCAAGGAGTGTTATAGAGGTAAGATCATTTCATGGTCTAGAAGGATTTTACAAAAAAATTATTAAGAGTTTCAGTAGTCCTTTTCCACCTCTAAATGAAGCAATAAGAGGGGATGGAAAATATTTTAAGTGGACTATAGGAGCAGCAAAAAGTTTTGATATGTTGAAGAAAAAATATATAGAGCAAATTGTTTTGGCACTTCCATATTTCAATAAGATCTTTCAGGTAGATTGTGATGCTAGTGGCACTACCATAGGAGTTGTTTTAAGTCAAGAAGGTAAGTATGTTTCCTATTTTAGTGAGAAGTTAAATTATGCTAGAAGAAGAAATATTATGTCTATGATCAAGAGTTCTATGCTATAGTTCATGCTTTGAAGAAATGGAGAAAATATTTATTTCCAAAAGATTTTGTTTTATATATTGATCACCAGGCCTTGCAATATCTCAATAGTTAAGGAAAGTTGAATCAAGGGCACTTAAAATGGGTTGAGTTTTTGCAGAGTTATACTTTTTTTTTTAAGCACAAGAGTGGAAGATCAAATAGAGTTGTAGATACCTTAAATAGAAGGAAAAACTTGTTGATAGAGATGAATATAGAGGTTATTGGGTTCAATGAACTCAAGAGTTTGTATCCAGAAGATCCAATCTTTGCAGAAGCTTGGAAGGCTTGTTTGGAACCTGTTACATTGGATAGGATAAGATGGTTGGATTTCTTAATCCCAGATGGAATATTGTTTAGAGGAAGCCAGTTGTGCATTATAAGGAGTGCTATGAGAGAGAATCTAATCAAGGAGAAGCATAGTGGTGGATTGGTTGGGCATTTCGGTCAAGATAAGACCATTGCTCTTGTTAGTGAGAATTATTACTGGCCACAGTTATAGCAAGATGTGAAATTTCTTTTACAAATTTTTAGAGTATGTTAGATGGAAAAAGGAACAAGTCAGAATAATAGATTGTGTTAGCCATTACCTATACCTGAGAGGCCTTGGGAGGACATAGAGAGGAAATGATTCTATATTTTTGGTGGTGGATAGATTTTTGAAGATGGCACATTTCATTCCATGTCATAAGATTAGTAATGTTGTTCATATTGTAGAGTTTTTTTTCAGAGAGGTGGTGATACTACATGGTCTATCGAACAGTATATTTTTAGATAGTGATACCAAATTTGTTGGTTATTTCTAGATAACATTATGGAAGAAGTTGAAAATAGATTTGAAGTTTAGTTTTGCTCACCATCCACAGACTGATGGACAAATGAAGGTGGTCAATAGGAGTTTGGGTAACCTACTAATATTCTTATTAGGAGATAAACCAAAGGGATGGTATTTGATTTTACCACAGGTGGAATTTTCTTATAATAATTTTTTCAATAGGAGCACTGGTAAATCACCATTCTAGATTCTATATGGGAGTAGTTGAAGGAATGCTTCTAAACTGAGAAAGATGGATAAAGGAGTGAAGAGTAGTGATGAGGCTAAAGATCTTGTTGAGCACCTGAAGAATTTGCATGATGAGGTGAAGAATCAAATCAATAAGATGAACTCTTTGTATAAGTCTAAGGTAGATCAGAAAAGGAGGTATAAGGAGTTCTAGGTAGGAGATGAAATCATGGTTCATTTGTGAAAGGAAAGGTTTCCAATTCGTACATACAACAAGTTGAAGATGAAGAAGTTCTAACCATGCAAGATCCTAAAGAAGCATGATTTAGGAAATGCATATGAGGTAGAGTTGCTTGATGGAATTCATATTTCACCTATGTTTAACATCTCAGATTTAACAGAATATTAAGAGGGAGGAATTCATGAAGAAATAATAGAGGCACAGTGGAACATTCCAACACCATCTTTAGAAAAGGAGGAGATAGAAGACATTTTGGATAGTTGTGTGGAAAGAAGCACAACAAATGGGAAATATGCAGAGTACCTAGTGAAATCTAGAGGAAAGTGTGTTGAAGATTCATCATGGTTATTTGAGTCTGAGGTTAACTGTCTTGGTTTTCCTCTAACTTGTGAGAAGTGATAGGGTCACTTTTCAAATTACCCCGGGTGTCTAACATAGGAGTATCTAGGGTGTAAGAGCAATCTTGCATCACCCAAAAGAAAAAATATTGTTTCTTTTCAATAAGGACTAAATTTGGTAGGGCTACTATTTTAGTAAGTTTGCATTTATGGATAGCTACAGATGAAATCTTACACAAACCTCCATAATGGTAAATTGAAGCCAATGGCGAAGAAATCACTTCAATACCATTTGTATGCAAGATCATCCAGGGTATAAGAGCAATCTTGCATCACCCAAAAAAAAATTTGTTTCTTTTCAATAAGGGCTAAATTAGTTAGGGTTACTATTTTAGTAAGTTTGCATTTATGCATAGTTGGACACAAAAGCTTACACAAACCTCTAGAATGGTAAATTGAAGCTAATGGTGAAGAAATCACTTCAACACCATTTTCCATTTGAGAGATATTAAAATTTTAATTTTTAAAAATCCTAGTAAAATCTTCGAGGTCAATTTTGAGGCACTTGGAGGCTCGGGATGGGCCTAAAAATTGGTGGAAAAGAAAATAGTTGGCCCTTAGGCTCTACTTTTTGGCACAATATTTTCTTGATACCTTTCCAAAAAGGTATTATAATTGAAAATCCGATGATCGGATCAAAAGTTATGACCCCACGAAGTTGTAATGCCAAAATTAATAAAATTTCAAAATATCTTCCTGAGGAAGTTACACTTTCCATAAGATTCTGGGGAAGTTACACTTTCCAAAAGATTCTAGGGTAGTTACACTTTCCAAAAGATTCTAGGGCATTTACACCTTCCAAATGAAGTATGTAAAGGTGGACTATAAAGAGGAGGCCAAAGTAGAGTAGATTGTGGCTTTGAATTGTAGATTTGTAGATTTATGTAATCAGAAAGTCGATGTGATGGAAAATATAATGTTGTAATTTTATTTTCATTTTAGTGATTTTAGAAAATATTTACTTTCCTTCTTGCATTCTTTTGTGTCGTTATCTATTGTTTTTGAGAGCTTTAGATTGTAAGGGGAGTACCCTTCATCAAAAATCTAAGATTTATGCTATGTTGGACAACACAATGTGATATGCAAACAATGAACTATGAATGAATAAATGCAGAACATAAAGAAATGAGGTGAAATAGTGTGCACTTGGGTAGGAATTGGGGAATATAGAATGGTCTTAATTTTGTCTAGAATCACAGAAATTCACCAGTGGGAATCATTTTCCTAGGGTAGCGAATTAGTCCTGGTTCTGATGAAAACTGTCAAAAACAAGTTTTTGAGTGTCGAGATCTGGAATCTAATAAAACTTAGATTTTCAGTCTTAAGGTGGGACACATTCGCCACTAGTGGCAAATAAATCCTCTCCTAAAATTCTAAGAAATTAGGAGACAACTTTGCAACACCAGATTTGAGGATGTCTGCTTGTCGGGTTGTCGAAGTCAATTTTGCAGGAAATGAACAAAATACCTTCTCCAAGCTTGAAATATGATTGATTTGACTTGAAGTACCTAGTTGACTTGTTGACCACTCTTCAACACCTAAATTCTTTTTAAATATGCATACAAAGATCTACAAACACACATCCAAGAAGGGAAAAATGGTTGAGGGTTAGCAAATAGGGGTTTGCCTTGGTCAAACCCCACCTTGGTAATCAAACCCTTAATGAAATAATGAAATGCAAGAGAATGATAAACAAATAACATGAAAATGCTATCAACTTACCAAACCTTTGTTGAAGAAAATCTAAAGTTGTGTTAATGGATGCTCCATTGAAGTGCTTGATTTATGTTTGATTTGATGTTGTAAAGTGCTTGAATGTTTGAGTCAATGAGTGAATAAGTGAACTTGATGAATGGGGGTTAGAATGGCTGTAAAAAAACTTATTTGTAAAATCTTGTGCCTTAGTAACCCATTAATACCTCATCACAAGTTGACATCAAGTGATTTTGAATAAAAACCTGAAAGGAAATTTTAAATATTTTGAATTTGGAGCCAAGGGGGACTCATTTGCCACCCATGGAAAATGGGTTCCACCTAGGACCTAAAAATGGGTGTCAAGAATTAAGTCATATTTAATGTTATTTGTCAGGTTTAAATTAAAAAATACAATTAATTAAAGCTTATAAGAGCATAAAGGGGTCAAATAAAGCATAAGAAAGGTGTAAATAGTGAAATTAGGCCTAGAAAAGTGTGAAATCTTGTTACAAGACTTTACAACACTTCAAAATAGGACTTTATTAGTGATGAAAAGGTTATTTTTAGGTGAATTGTATTGAATAGAGTCTAGTAGAGTGTAGAAATTATTTACAACACTTCACAACACCTTCACAAGATGTCATTATTTGAATTTTAGTACCTAAATATGCATGTTCAACCCATATTACAACATAAAATGAAAAAAAAATAGACCAAACATCATGAAGCAAGGCCTAAAAGACCATGAAAATGACAAGGGTCCATTTTCTATAGTGCATTTAGCCCCCACTTTAGTGATATGATGAACTTGCTTCAAACTCACACTAAAGTAGCCATGAACATCGAGAGGAGGGTTCAAATGTACTTACATTAGCAAGATGGAATACAACATTCAAGAGGGATGATCAAGCCCCCATGATGAAGATCCCATGGAAAACTAAGCATAAGAACAAAGGAACACATAAGTGTTGGAAAGAGAGAATCATATGAAGCTTCAATCGTTTGTCCAACTAGTTGTGGATTAGATCTAGGATGATTGTTTGAAAAGGGAATATATACTCACTCTAGGGTGACATAACTCATGGAGGTCTATTGAGTGAGAAGGAACAAAAGGTAAGATACATACACTAGTTGGTATGCACTCACAAACACAAAGGTGGCTATGGGGAAATTTGTTCCATTGAATGGGCTTCCCGCTCAACCATATCAAATTTATACCTCCTGATAACTTTAACAAGGTGCCACAAGGAGAATGTTGGTTCATGCTTCATGAGAAAAGAAAAGCTTTGTATGCTTAGAACTCATGAATAAAAAACAAGGTACCACAGGAATGCAACTTGTGTTATGCAAGGTGGCAAAGATGAAAAATGTAGAATGCAAAAATATGAAAGGTTGTTCAAAGGAGTCTTGTTAAGTTCATGCAAGGTCTATCACTTAAAGACCATTGTGTCTAATGTCTCCAAGAGAGGACCAACCAAAAATAGTATATTCACAACTTAGGGGATGTAGTGCATCGCATTAGGCCATTAAGAGGAATGTAATATGCTAAGATAGATCACACTTATGAAGAACATCACACCCAATGTTATCCACAAAGAAAAAAGAATGAAAATGAATTAAAGGTAAAGTATGCCCCCCACTTTAAAGGAATTTCTACACACCATTCAGTGAGAAATTACTTTAAATTAGTGAAGGAAATAAAATGAAAAAAGAAAATAAGACATGAGAGCCAACTTGGAAAGCCCTATGCCAAGTCATATGTTTCTAAATAAGGTTGCATCATGTCAACGAAAAGGAAAAACAAAAGAAAGGGAGTTTCCCCCCAGAAAAGTACACACCAAACACATAAGGGAACTATGGATTTGTGGTCAGTATGTTCATTACTACAATGTTTTGATTAAAGAGCTCGGAACTGTCATCATTCCCCAAAGAAAATAGAACTGGAAGAATGACACAAAGAGAGAGAAAACAAAAGAAAAAGAAAGTATGTTTTGCGTCAACATGGAAAAGACATTGTGGTCTCAACGCTTTGCATCATCCCCAGAAGGAAAACACAAGCGAAAAGAAAATGAAAAGGTAAAAGAAAAAACTTTTGGGTCAACATGAAGGAAACATTTCAGTCTCAATGCCTTGTGTCATCCCCAAAAGGAAAACACAAGAGAAAAAGACAAAGTAAAAATGAAAAAATGGACCGATTGGGTCAACATGGAAGAGACATTGTAGTCTCAACGCTTTGCATCATCCCCAAAAGGAGAACACAAAATAATGCTGAAAAAGACAAGGTCCTTTTGGGTCAACATGGAAGAGACATAGGGCATCTCTACACTTTGCATCATCCCCAAAAGGAAAACACAAAAAAAAAATGAAAATGACAAGGACCTTTTGGGTCAACATGGAAGAGACATAGGGCATCAGAAGGTTGCATGTTTGATTCATGTCAGGTTCACCAAAATGAAACATAGATTTTTGGCACCCACAAGACTCCCTAACTCTTCTAGGGTTTTGCACCTAAAAGGAGAGAGTAGGGACAAAAATGCTAACTAGGTTCATTCAAATTATGTAATGTAGGATGTTATTTAGGCTAAACGGAATGAATTAAGTGTAATTAAGTGACCTATATGGCTGATTATGTATGCAAAATCTAAGATTTATGCTATGTTGGAAAACACAATGTGATATGCAAATAATGAACTATGAATGAATAAATGTAGAACAGAAAGAAATGAGTTGAAACATTGTGCATTTGGGAAGGAATTAGGGAATCTAGAATGGTTTGAATGCTTTCTAGAATCACATAAATTCACCAGTGGGACTCATTTTCCCAGGATGGTGAATTAGTCCTGCTTCTGATGAAAACTATCAAAAATAGGTTTCTGATTGTCGGGATCCAACATCTGAAAAAACTTAAATTTTTAGTCTTAAGGTGGGAGTCATTTGGCACTAGTGGTGAATCAATCCTCTCCCAAACTTTTGAGAAATTAGGAGACAACTCTGTAACACCAGATTTGAAGATGTCTGCTTGTCGGGTTGTTGAAGTCAATTCTGCAGGAAATGGATATAATACCTTCTCCAAGCTTGAAATATAGTTGATTTGACTTGAAGCACCTAGTTGACTTGTTGACCACTCTTCAACATCTAGATTCTTGTTAAATCTACATACAAAGATCTGCAAACACACATGAAAGAAGGGAAAAATGGTTGAGGGTTAGAAAATAGGGGTTTGCCATGATCAAACCCCACTTTGGTAATCAAACCCTTAATGAAATAATGAAATGCAAGAGAATGATAAACAAATAGCATGAAAATGCTATCAACTTACCAAACTCTTGTTGAAGAAAATTTGAAGTTGTGTTAATGGATGCTCCAAAGTGCTTGATTTGATGTTGTAAAGTGCTTGAATGTTTGAGTGAATGAGTGAATAAGTGAACTTGATGAATGGGAGTTAGAATGGATGTAAAAAACCTTATTTATACAATCTTGTGCCTTAGTAACCCATTAATACTTCATCACAGGCAAACATCAAGTGATTTTGAATAAAAAACAGAAAGGAAATTTAAAATATTTTGAATTTGGAGACAAGGGGGAATTATTCGCCACCCATGGCAAATGGGTTCCACCTAGAACTTGAAAATGGATGTTAGGAATTAAGTCATATTTAATGTTATTTGTCAAGTTTACATTCAGAAATACACTTAATTAAAGCTTATAAGGGCATAAAGGGGTCAAATAAAGCATAAGAAAGGTGCAAATAGTGAGATTAGGCCTAGAAAAGCATGAAATATTGTTACAAAACTTTACAAAACTTCAAAATAGGACTTGATTAGTGATGAAAATGTTATTTTTAGGTGAATTTTAATGAATAGAATCTAGAAGAGTGTAGAAATGTTTTACAACACTTCACAACACCTTCAAAAGATATCATTATTTGAATTTTAGTTCCTAAATACACATGTTCAAGCCATATTACAACATAAAATCAAAGAAAAATAGACCAAACATCATGAAGCAAGGCCTAAAAGACCATGAAAATGACAAGGGTCCATTTTTCTACAATGCACTTCTATAGATCCTTGGCGTTGCTTCAGATCCTTGCATTTGATATTCTCGCCTTTGACTTAAACCCTCGCCTTTGACCTAAACCCTCACTTTTGCACTTGTTTGGTCACTTTTTCTCTTGTTTATTTGCTTTTGCTAAATATTGTTAGCTTTTTCTTATTTTGAAACCCTAAGTTTTTTTCATAATTTTTGTGTGTTTTTGCAAAATTTTATCTATTCCAAGCGAAACACTAACATCATGGGTTAAAATGATTATAGGTGGTCCTTAAACCACTACAGCCGAGGGATAGACAACCTTAGGATCTATTTGATCTGATTATTGATTTTGATGTTCTAGAGTGATACCTTCTAGATGCGATCAAGCTTCATCATATCTATTACATGCCTCCCATCTGAACTCATACAATGATGATGACTATGCTTGTGGAGTGATGGAATTTAGAGACGTCTTCGTTTCATTTACCTATAGGAGAGGTGACCATTACTCTTGATGATGTGTGGAGGATTATTCACATTCCTATCCATAGTGAGCTTGTGACATGCCATTTTCAACAAGGTACCCATGCCATGTAGCATGTGCTAGGTGTCAGACATTTACAGGTGCGACAGTTTGAGATTGATTTTTTTGAGTTCGTTGGTAGTGTAGACCCTATTTCTCTTGTCCTTTGTGGTTTTATTTTGGGACTAGTTGTTCCTGATAGGAGAGGTCATCAGTCCCCTATTGGAAGGGGTATTTGTATTGAGGGTATGTTTGAGCATGGTACTAGATATGCATGGGTTTCATGTCTTCTTGTCCACCTCTATAGAGATATGCATGAGGTTGTATATCAGTGCAAGAAATCTATTTTTGCAGGTGTTTCTCTTTTGCATATTTGGGTCTAGAAGCACATTGCAATTTCCTGACCTAATGGAATATAGGATCATACTCCTGAGGATCTATACACATGTCCTTATGGAGATTTCTTACATTACACCTTACCTGTAGATCTTTCATACTGGTGTCATTTGTTTGATGAGATGCCAGGTTTTGTTTAGAGACCTTATATGAATTGTGAGGCATGGCCAAAGGATCCAGAGCATCTTGTTTACTATCATCAGACCAGGTGGTTGATTGGTCATTCCCACTCTCTATTAGAGCACTACTCACTGGATAGAGTATGCCATCGATTTGGAGAGAGACAGGGCCAATTTCATGATACTTATGAGGCTCATTTTGGTTGGATCACTAGGGAGGTCCATGTATGGGGTCATCAAGTACATAGAGATGTTACATTCAGATCACTTTCTCCAATTGGTTTAGAAAATCCAGGTACCACACCTAATTTAGATCAATGGTGGGCATGACGTAGGCCTTTGAAATTCATAGATCCTTGGGGTGACCCTACATTAGCCAGAGTAGGTATTATAGGTTAGTATGAGGTGCGACTGCACATTGAGGTTCTTGTAGAGTAGCTGGATAGGGCCCGACATGATGGGGCACAAGGTGATCAGGCACGGGGTGATTAGATTCCTCAGGTGCATGGACAGGTTTCAGGTCTTCCTCCCCCACTTGGAGATGGAGTTACTTAGTTGGCTGTAGAGTTAGTACATCGATAGACCACAGAGGCACAACTTTCTGTAGTGACACCTGAGAGGGATAACGTGAGGGTGGAGCAAGACAATGAGAGTGGGTGACGACATGCTGCAAAGGCTTAGTTATAGGTGATTACAATATAGAGATATACTCTCAGAGTAGAGAATGATACCCTTTATGCATAGTGATATATGTGGTTATAGAGGGCCACATACTATCAAACTCTCTATGATGCCTTTGTTCCTAGAGCATAGTGGCAGTCACAATTTGGAGAGCCTAGTGCTATGGATCATGGTGGTGGTGGTGGCGAGGTAGGTGATCATTCTATTAGACAACCAAATTTTGATGGTGGTTCGTAGCCTAGTCTATAGGGTTTTTTCCTTCCTTTTAGGAAGTTTTACTTTTTCTACTTGATCCTCATGTTGTTCATTGCTCAAATACATATTACAGACATGATTTTTGTATATATTCATCAGCCTAGTTGAGGCCTCATATATATGTATGATTTTTTTTATCCTATCACACTTGTTTCACTAATGATGATGTACTATATGGCGGTCTCCCTTTTTGAATGATGATATATGGGTATGTGCAAGATCATGATGGGCCAAAAAGTGGTGATATGATGGGTATGTGTAGGGTATGTGGTTGATGACTTTTTTTTTACCCAAAATTGATGAAATGAAAAGGGTTTTTAAAGGAGATTCTTTACATTGAATTTAATAAATAATTATTATTCATTTTCTATTTGAATTATGACTATAGTCCCGATTGATAGGCTGATTAAAACATCTATAGCTTTCAAATCGTATCACATTTTTGAATATGAAACATGTGTCACATTTTATGCTTGGCATACTATAGGATTAAAAAAAAAATTAGTTTCATAAATTTTTGACCAAGTTAAGATGGTTAGACATATGAGTTTTTATATTTTTAAAAAATTGTAATAAAAAAATCATAATTAATTATTTACTAAGAAAAAAATTACAAAAAAATATGCATCACATTGGGACATGCTTCCTCTACTTATATCTAAAATCTTATAAAAAATACTATTATTTTATTGTTATGGTTAGGGTGGTTAGCGGACACCTACTTCTTATCTTTCCCGAAATTTAAGTACTCATCGCATTGAAATTTCAAATTTTCACCAAATAGATTTTAAAAAAAAAAACCTAGTAGTTTAGAAACTACATTCAATTTGCTACAGATTCTATTCTTACATATTTTTGAAATAATATAGATAACTTACTCAAATTTTTACGTCAAGTTTCCTAACTTTGATTTTTCTAAATTTTTCACCACTTAAGGGCCTATTTTCTCCATGATGATCCTGCACATACCCATATATGAGATATACCTTCTTCAATTCAACTTCATTTTATGCTTATGTGATAATCATGGATGACGATGTATGATGATGTCTATTTATATATGTTTTCTTTTATTTTTCTGATGTATGCATATGATATGGATGGATGAATCATACTTTGGTTCATATGATGTTTTATTAAGGATGATCAATATATCGTTTGGATATATGATATTTATGTGGTGTTGATATATGCTGGATGTATGCACCATACATGATACATGAATTTTTTATTGGTTTATTATCATCATGATATGTATTGACGACATTATGGATGCATGATGGATATGGTACTAATTATATTGGTATGCAGGATGGATGTTAGTTTTAAAGAAATATTTGATTATGGATAGAAATTTGATGTTGTTAGTAATTGATGATGTTGCTTTTGCTTTTCTTTGAGGCTTCACAATTTTGAATAATCCTGTTTGATGTAGCAAAAAGATACGATGCACTAGGGTATTGATGACCGAGGTGACTTTGTATCTATTGCATGGACTTTGACTCTACAAACAAAGAGTATCTTTTCTCATACCATACATATGGAAACTTTTTTTAAAGTATATGTTTGGGGTTGCATTAAAAAAATTTCAAACTAGTCACACAGAGGTATAGAACACCTAACATGCAACTACTTCACAAATTGTTTCAATACAACTTTCATACACTCAATAAAGCAAGTATTCATTGTGGTAGTATTACAAAAATATCTTACAAAAAAAAAAAAAATGACACTCAATTTCCCCCATTCCTTCTTCTCTAAATCCTTATGGATATCCTCAAGAGATCCTAGGAATGAGTCAATAAAATAAATCATAAAAATAAGAATACAAAAAGATAAAAACAAAGCCATAGTATCACTTGCAATATGTGTTTGAGATTTTAGGACTATTATCCATTGTCAATCATGTCTACCATAGGAACAGATTTGTTAAGGCATATCTCAGGATGTTGTTGAATTGTCAAAAAGATAGGTAGTTGATACTTGGCTTTGTTTCTGTCTGTTTTCCGATCAAATCTTTGTGATTGTTTGCTTGAAGGTTCTAGCTTTTGATGATTTATTTGCTTTGTTTGTTTGTTTTTTCAAAGGGTGAGTGCAATGATTTTTTATTATGGGTGAAAAGTTTATTGAATATTTTGATGATGTGGTAGGTCTTTTTGATTTTCTGATTTTTTATGATGCTTTTCTTTGTTGTTTTCAGGGGACTAACCTAGGGCCTCAAGGGCTCATCAAAGATAAGCCTTCCATACATTGTACATGCAGATGCTCATAGTTCACTTGGTTTTTTGAAATTTTTTGGCCTTTTGTATTTTTTGAATGTTTTTGGATTTTGTATATTTTATTGTTTTTGGATTTTAAATTTTTTGACTATTTTTGGATTTTGAATTTTTATTTTTTTTATTTTGAATTTTTTGGCTAAGTTGAAATAAAACATGATAGAAACCTAAGGGGACTAACCTTGGGTCTTGGGGGTTGTTAATCCTTGCCTACGTTGTACATGCAAAGACCACATAGTTCAACCATTTGAATTAAAACGTAAACTTGTTTCTAAATAACAACATTTGATAGTCTAGATTGATATTCCACTTCTATGTCTAGAGGATATGTTGTGGGAAATATACTTGAACTAGCTATGAGGTTCAAGTAAATGTTGATATCTTAGACTATTTGGGTGAAGGAATAACCCAACGATGTTGTTTGTTTTTGATATTTTTCAAATGTTTTTTATTTTTGTTGTTTTTTGAATTTTTTGGATTTTGTTGTTTTTTGTATGTTTTTGATTTTGTTGTTTTTTACCATGATAGGATGCTCATAGATTGAATCCACAACTAGCTTTAGGAAGTTGCCCCCAGTTGGAGACAAGACTACTTTCCTTAATCAATAACAAGCCATGGTTGGATACATGTTTTATTATGAAATGGATGGGTGGATGTTATGGATAATACTGATAGATAATGATGCAACTCTTATTCAAAATAGCACCTATTTTCCAATTTTTCACTATGGTACCTATTCTAGAAGTGCCACAAAGTGGTTTTCACTTAAAGAACGTTTTATTTCTCTTTAGTGTTTTTCTTTCTTTTTGATTTTTTTGTATTTTATAATATTTTTTTCATTTTTACCCTTTTTCTTGGGGTATAAGATGTTGACAACTTGGATTGATATTTCACTTTTCTTTTCTAGAGGATATGTTGTGGAAAATATTACTTGAACTAGTTGTAGGGTTCAAGTAACTATCGATATCTTAGAATTTTCGAGTGAAGGAATAATCCACATTGTTGGCATCTTTGAAGGTTACCTTGGTAGTGCATTGGTGGTACACCTTGTTGGGACAAATTATTTTGAAGGTTACCCTAGTGGTGCATTGGTGGGATACCTTTTTTTTGGAAGAAAAAGGGAAGGGTACCATGTGTCACACCTTGTTGTTTGTACAATGCCTAGATCACAACGTGAGCTAGAAGACATTGATCACGATTTATTATGAAGCAAGATGTAAGTACTTTCCCCTAGTGTCTAGCAATGTAGGTGATGGATTATCTTGTGATATGATAACATGCTTGGATAGAGTATGCCCCTTTGGACAATGCTTAATGGCTTAGATAATGTCAGATAGGATAGAATCAATGATAGTGACCTACACCAATATGTTTTCCATAAGCAAGTGTAAAGTGTACACCAAACATTTTTCAAGATCAAGATACATTGGATTTTGAATAAAAATGGATTGGATTTATTATGGATATGTTGAGATACTTCTACCTGAAATGGCACACATAGATGCTTGATTCTACACATGATTCCTATTTGCCATGTTTTCATCATGGTACTTATACAAAGCACCACCACATTGGTTTTCACTAGAGGATGATTTTTTTCTTGACTATTTTCTTGATTTTTTTTTGTTTCTTATTGATTTTTGATGTCACACAAAATGCCTATTTACCATATTTTCATTATGGTGAAATGTTTTTGCTCATGTTGAACCACCTGGTGGTGTTGATGTCAATGTTGTTGGTGTTGATATGGTTGTTGTTGTCATGATGTGCCAATAATATCCTACTTGGAGGATTTGTTTTATCAAGATATGGATGCTTAAATGTAACCCATCACACTTCTTATTTTCTTTGTCAATACTAGAGTTAACCTTACCCTGATGCACACATCACGATAGAGTGCCTTTAGAATCCTTATGATAAAGATTTTCTTCCATTACATGGTCAACATGAGATTTGGATATCATGGATGGTGAAATGAATTGAGGGATATGATATTTAGATGGATTGGTTGATAGTTTGGAACCTTTGACTCTTCAACCTTGGGATGATGAGCAATGATGTGTGGATATGGAGATTCAATTGGGACCAACATCTTGATATACCTTGTAGGTCACTTTGGAAGATTTCTTTTGCATTGTTGGACTTTTTTGATTGATGAACTTCCCTTTTTTATTTTTCCCCATAGTTTCTTTGACTAATGGAGTTTTATAGGGATGATTTTCTTTCTTTTTCTTTTGTATCCATTTGAATCTTTCTTATCCATTTTATTTTTCCGATTCTTTTTCTTCAATGAATTTTTTTTCTTTGATATAGCTTTTTCTCTTGTTGTTGGCCCCAATCAGAGGGTTGAAATATGAGTGGATGACAATTCATGATATGGCTAGTTGTAATGTTGGTAGTAATTTCATCATAAGGAATCTTCGTTCTCTCTATTTTGATGCTTACATTTGATAAATTTTCCCCCAATATTATAGAGGTATCCCTGATATGTTTAGATCCCTTAATTGCTGAATAACCAAGATCTTGATGCTTAGGAGTGCCAATAATCTATACTAGTTCTAGGATACCCTATTTATGTAGGCCTAATCCTTTGTCTTAATAATGGATCCATTTAAAAAAATTATTTTCCATAGGATATGATTTACCTTGGAAACAAGATGCTACTCCTTCTCTACTCTATTGTGGATCTACAAATGTGATAGCTTCTTCACTGATAGGATCCTTCATATGTGGGATAACTTCCTAATTGACACTTTCGGATTGATCTTGTGAAATATCATATTTTGATGGCCCTTCAAGATATATTGGTGCTTCTTTGACTATTGTATACCCAATGCTCATTTTCTTAGGATTTTCCATTATATTTGTTGATTTTGAGGTCCTGTGCTCCATATTTCATACTTGATGTCTTCAATCTTCTTGAGGGATGTTTTTGCTTCTTCTTGATCAATTTTAGATATGTCTATAGATTCTACTATGCTTTGATCATGTGTAAATATGTTAAGAGTAGGAAACTCTTTTTCCTTGTTTATGATATCAAGAGTATGAAACTCTTGTCTTGGGTGAAGATCATCTACATGTCCATTAGGAGTAAACATCTCATATGTGTGCTTGGTATATGGATTTTTTCTTCTTTTGGATGTCTTGGAAGATATCTACCAAGTCATTGTAGTATTTTGATGATAGGGATTCTTGATATTGACTTTGTGTGGTATCATCTTTGATATGCTTTGGTTTGTGCTCTTGACATGGATCAATTTCAAAGAAGGGTTTGTTGGTAAAGGATCCTTTTATTTTTTCAAAATGTGGGGATATGGGTGATAGCTCTTGGCTTATATTTTCTACATTAGGTATAAGTGTGGGATTAAGAGTCTCTTGATCACCAATATGTATTGCTATGAGGTTGGATGATGTTGATATATCTTGGACTGGGTCATTGCTAGACATGGGTGATTGATTTTGAGCATGCTTGGGAATAACTTCTTGATTTATATCCTCGTGTTCATTGGATGATGTAGAGATATCGTCAATGTGATTAGTAATAGATAGCTCTTGATCATTGTTTTCAACTTTTGAGTTTGAGATACTGTCAATATTGTCATTAGTAGATGGCCCTTGAATGTTAATAGCTATTTCTTCTTGATCAATAAGGTCTTGGATGAGATGTTTGAGTGTAGCACATCTATTCATTTGGTGACCCTTGATTTTGTGGAACTCACATTGTTCGTACTTGTTATACCAAGGAAGTTTAAAGTTTTGTTCACCATTGTTCGTACTTGTTATACCAAGGAATTTTAAAGTTTTGTTCACCATAAGTTAGACTATCATTTATTTTGATAAGTTATTTTTGTACTAGTTCATGCATGATTACCTCTAAAGTCTCTCCCAAAGGGGTGAATTTCCTTCTTGTTTGGTAATTTTTCCTTTGTGGCTTTTCTTGATTTTTTTTCTCTTGATTTTGCAAAGCTCCTTGATACTATGTTTGAGGTATATTTTGATATTGCACTTGAGGTACACCTTGGTGTTACAAATTTCTTAATACTATATATATTGGAAGTTTTGTTGATGTGGATATCGAGGTGTTTGTGGAATAATGTCTGTTGGTTATAGATATGTAATGTTCCAACCTTGAATAAGTTGTTGATGATACATCATATTTTGATCTTGTTTAATTTCCTCAACCTTTTCATAATTTTTTTTAGGGAAATTTGAGGTTCTATACTTATTCCTTGATGGTGATTTTGAAACCCCTAATGTTGTTGCCCTACTTGATGTTGTGACCCTTGATAAGAGTGATTTGGGTAATAGATCGACATGTTTTGGGAAATTTTTGATACTCAATAGTACCCTATCATAAGTTCAATTGGTTTATATCCATATGGGTCCCTTCCATCATTTGCAGTGTTTGTTGGTGGGATGTTTGTGTTGTTCTTACTTGCTTCCATGTTTTTCCTATGTTGTGATCTTGTAGTTGTCATAAACGACTGCCAAGATTTTGTGAGCATTTTTGTAACTCCTAGTCTCTAGAAAATATTTGGCCTATTGGTACAAAGTGTGCATAGAAATGGTATAGCATATTTTTACCGATGTGGTATCTTCTCAATATGTACCCTTTGGAAAACTTTTTTGTAGGGAAATTCTTTGAAAGGTGGAGTATGGATTTTCACTTAAGGATTTTTCTCTTGTTGGATCTAAGGTTTTTTTCTTTCCATAGAGCATGAGGAATGTATATTTATTATCACGCAAGAAGTGGTAACATGAGTCTTCTGACTACTAGGTCTACTTTCTCTTCCTCTTTGTCTAAGATGTTTTCTATGTTTCTCCACTAGTTGGGTGTTTAGTTCTTCTCAACTATGAAGGTTTTTAAACTACTAATGATATAAGTGTGTTCACCTTCAATGTGTGTGAGACTAGATTATAGGATAAGTACTACAAGGTTTAGTTGTTGAACTAGATTAGTTGGTCGCTAGATGGTCATAAGGTGTGATGGATTTGAGATCATTGTTATGAAGTTGTAAGATATAATTTTGTCTCCACTAGGGTTTTAGGAGGGCAACAAATTTTCTATACTCCACATTCAAGGATGTCCTAGAGATCTCACCCCATGAGTGGAATAGAGGCAATAGATCTACTAGAAGGGTTTCCAAGGGTATGATTTCATATTACAAGAGGGGTTCACTACCAAGTAAGAACTTGGAAAGAAAAATGAAATGCAAGTTGAAATGCAAAGCCCAAATGTGATGCAAACTTGAACTAAATGACCTAGAAATGCATATAAAATAGAATAACAAGCTATGAAATGAAATATGTGCACCTAGGAATCTGAAGATGACTAGAAGGACCTCTTAAATTCTGGAAATTCTAAATTTTTTACCTAGTGGGACTCATTCACCATTTTGGGCGAATCAGTCCCAAATCTAGATTTCTACACAAGAACAGGTTTCGAGCAAAAATATATCTAAATCAACCAAAATCTCTAGAAAAAACCTACCTAGTGGGATTCATTCTCCACTTGTGTAAAATCAATCTCGTTCTATTTTTTTAGGAATTCAAATTCTGAATTTGTTCTTCTCTATCTGCTCAATCTGCTTCTCCAGATTTTTGGATTTGAAACTCTATTTTTGGGGCTATAGGTGACCTTTTAGTGAAGATTACAACCTTGCAAATGAGAAGGAAATTCCAAAAAAAATATTCAAACTTGTAATCTAGTCTTCAATGATCCTTCAAGTCTTCAAAGCACCTAGATATGCAGTTACACAAAGAAAGATAAAGTGTTGATTATCAGGGAATAGGGGTTTGACTTGGTCAAACCCCTTGTAGGTAATTAAACCAAATGATGAGACAATGAAATGAAGGAATGAAACATGAAACAAAGAACATGAATCATGGATAATAATACATTGAATGATGGCTTGTAAATGATTTCTTGTAAATCTACAACTCAACATGAAATGACCATGAAGGATGTAAATCATGATCTTGATAATAGGAGTAGAACAATGCTTGGTCTTAGATCTTCAATGCTACATCACAACACTAGCTCAATAACATTCTTGATAATATGCTTGAAATGATGATGGATCTTGAATTGCTACAAAAATTGATGAAAAATTCTATCCTTGGATTCTCTTGTAAACACTTGAATGCTCTTGTGAACTTCAATTTTCTATTATGAATGCTATCACAAAGTCTTAGGTGAAAATGAGTGAAAGAACCTTGTATTTATACTCAATTATAAAAGAATTCCAAAAATTACAACACTACAATCCAGCATCAGATCTATGAGGATAAAATAATGCCAAGAATTTGAATTAATTTTGATTTTGGGCCATAAGGGATTCATTCGCCCAAGGTAGCAAATGAGTCCCATTAGGCATAATTTTTGGGACCATTTTTAAAAATGTTTAGAAAGGTGTGAAACTAGGTTTTGGACCCAAAAACCTAGGTGTGACTCATTCACCCAGGGTGGCGAATGAGTCCCAGATCACCAAATATGGGCCATACAACCTAGAAACACCTGAATTCTGATTGGATGTTGATTTGTGTTAGGATTATCCTTGAAAAGATGCATTAAATGAGGCTTGTAGATGCAAAATAAGGCCAATTAAAGCATAAAGAAGCCCAATTATTAATGACAACCCTAGAAAAGTGAAAAAGTGTGTTACAACACTCCAAATAAGGCATGATTAAGGTTAAAAAGAGATTTATTAGGTGTAGTTGATTAATAAAACCTCAAAAAAGTGTGAAAGTGTGTTACAACACTTCACAACACTTTAACAAGGTACCATTTGTACCATAGAAGAAAGGAAACTTGCTTGACTTGGGAATAATTGATGATAGACTAGACTTAATGAGGCCTTCATTTGGTGTTGTGAGGTGTTTTTCACATCCACACTAGGTCTTGGACCCTTTCAAATGAATTTAACAATGTCTTGTAAAGCTATTGTAAAGTGTTGTAAAGGAATTTCACGCTTCTCTAGACCTAACGAACCCACTTTCCCCTAATTCAACATTACAAAGTGTATTTAATTGCATTTCCACATCAATCTAGAAGGCTTTTAAAATAAACTTAATGTTAATCTAGTGTTGTAATGTGTCCCACACGTTCACATTGGATGTTGTGTCTTTCGAGGCTAAGTGGACCTCATTTTAGTGTTGTAAAGTGTATTTAATCACACTTTCACATTGAATTTTGTGTCCCAAGCCCTGATTGACCTTTACATAATCATTAATAGGCCCTTATTACCCCATATTGTGCACCCCAAGGCAATATTAGATGAAATAATTGACATAGACATCATATAAACCTTATTCTCTTATCTCCTAAGAACCTAGCTAGAAAATGGACCCTACTGGGACTAATTCACCACCTGTAGTGAATGATTCCTTGCCAAGTGGGACTGATTTTCCCAAGGTAGCAAATGAGTCCCATTTGGGCCAATTTTGACCTTTGAGTAGGAAAAATTAAAATTTAAGTTTATTATTTTTACATGTCAACTTTAGGGATCCAATTTATGGGAAAATAAGGTAAATTTCCTATAAAATCAAGTCTCTAAACCCTAATTCACATCCATTAACTCATTTTCACAATTAATTCATCATCTATCTTCTCCATCAAGCCAAGCAAGTTAAGGTTTCATCATTGCAAGTCATTAAGTTGGCTTCCTAAGATATTCCAAGGTAGATTCTTTATATTTTGTTGTAGAAATTCTAGATCAATCATCATGGAAAGGTAAGAACTCCTTTCTTTCATGCTTCATTACATTCTTTCATCATTTTGGTTTAATTACTTACAACGGGGTTTGACCAAGGCAAACTCCCATGTCCTAACATTCAACATTTCTTCTTCTCTTCTTGTTTGTTTGCAGATTTAGGAATCTTAGAGGCTTAGAAATCATTGAATATTGCATTTCAAGGTTGTTCAATTCATATCTTCATTAGATAAGCAAAAATACCCACAAAAAGTCACTTTCATGCCCGAATTTGACAGTTTCAGGATTAGACACCTTGAGAGGCAGAAAGTGTAGATCGAAGGCTCTTGTTTCCACCTTTGAATCTTCAAAAATTCAAATGTGGAATCATTTTCCATGAGTGGCGAATGAGTCCCACTTCTAGGCTTGTTTTTTGTTTTCTACATTTTTAGACACCCATTTGTCTGAAACGAGTTCTAGAATAGTTTTACAGTATTGGGACTAATTCACCCAGAATGGTGAATGACTCCCACCAAGCCTAAAAATCAGCATGAGTAGCATTATAGAAGTCATTTCCATTTTTCATAAAGATCTCAAGTGCACACTTTTAGTTTGGTTCATTTTTGTTACAATTTGCATTCATTTCTAGGTGTTTTATGCATACCTCACCATGTTTTCAAACATTGCACATTTCATTAGTTTTTCATTCATAATGAATCAATTTCATTGCTTAGTTGCACTTAGATCATTCCATTTAGTCTTAATCCCATCTTGCATACCTTAGTTTGAGTGAACCACCTAGATTTTGGGTGTGGGGTCTATCTCTTTTCATTAGGTGAAGGACCCTAATTGAGAAAAAGAGACATAGCATTCCTAACAATCTTAAAATTGTTGGTTAATTTTGGTGAACCCGCTTTTTGAATACTTCTCTTTTCTGATTTGGAGTCCATCATAGATCTAGCCTCGCATTGATCTTGCATTAGGATTTGCATGGATTCATTCGCATGCTAGGTTTCAAATTTTGCATTCATAAAAAGTCCATTTAGGTTGCATTTTTAGCATCTAAATTCATTTCAATTTTTTGAAATTCTATATTTTTAACTTAGTTATGAATCATAGAACTCAGAAAACATCAAAATCCATCAAAAAATTCTAGAAATTTCAAAAAAATTCCATACCGGGACTCATTCACCACCTTGGATGAATCAGTTCCTTTTCACCCCTGAAATTGCCTTTTACAAAGCTAAAAACCCTATTTTTAGGCTTCTGTTTGGTGTCATTTCCTAGTTGTATCAGTTGGTTACATTTCTATAACATGCATTTCATTATATCTAGCTTAAATTAGCTCATTTTATGCATGGCTTAAATTTCACATTTGCATTCTCATATTATTACATAGCATAGTTAGTCAATTATGATATGAAAATTGCATTTCATTTTAGCCTTTTACATTGTATTTTGAGTTAGAATAGATTGTTATTTCAAAATTTTAGTTTCAATCTTCTCCAAATTTTCAAATAAAATGCTAGTTAACAAGCATTCTAGTCCTTTATTCAATGCATTCCTTAGTTATGATAGTCTCTTAGCACAAGAGAATGAAAATGTTAACACTTGTCTTAAACTTACCCTCCCTCTTATCTCTCCTATTTGTGAGGATGATGTGTTAGAAGGGAATTCAAACATAGATAAACATGATGATCATAAGTGTACTTCTCCTGATACCTCTCCTTTTAGTGATGAAGGTATCTTGGTGAAAGAAGGTACAATTGTTGAGCATCATGCAAGTCTTATTTGTTCTTCTCCTCATTCCCCTTGGGAATATAGTATAACAATACAAGATGAATGGATTGCCACCACTCTACCTAGTGTTCATTCATCTCCCAACACCTCACCTATTTGTGACAATGCTTTCGTGAATGATCATGAAAAATAAATTTGTGAGGAGGATATGTTGGTATCAAGACACCCAATGATTGAGAGTTATAGCATTATTTCTCTCCTTCCTAATGTTCCTAACAATTGGAAGGGTCTATTTGAACAAGATGATCCAATCATTGACACACATGAAAATCTTAGTTGTCCTCCCCTTCATGTCTCCCCTCTTTGTGATGAAACTTCTTTACAACATCTAACCATGACATGTGATGCACCTCTTGATTGTCACTTCCCTCAAATCTCTCCTACTAGGGTAGATGTTATGACACAAGACAATTAGATTATGGACAATAATAAACTTTTCCCCTCTCCTAATATCTCTCCTATTAGTGAAGACAATATTATGGTGTTCCATGATCCAAACAATGAAAATCGTGAGAATCTTATGTGGGAAAACATCATAGAACAAGAAAATTCAACCATGTATAGCTTCCTTACTTACAATGAAGACATTTTGGAAGAACCAATCCTTGACTATCATGAAAATTTGGATTGTAGTTCTCCTAACAACTCTTATCTAAGGGAGATTGTTATGGTACATGAAAATAATGTTTTCCTTAGGGGTACATCAAACCAAGACCACTGAGGTTATGAATGTGCAAGTGTCCATTAGATCCCCTTTAATCAATGAACTGCATACATACCATGTGGGATATCATAAGAATCCTCTAATTCTTTAACCACCATCACATAAGAAACAAACTCAAAACCAACCCGAACTCATCTTTTACCCAACTAAGAATAACATTTCATACCAACCAAGTTACAATGACATTGCTCACATATATAACAAAGTATATACAATCAAATCCAATCAAGAAAAAAATTTGTTTCCTTATCCAAATAAATAACATTAGTTTATGCTTCTTGCCATGTAATAGTTGTAGGATAATAGCATACTCACTATTGCATGTTTTGCATTCATCACAAGGGGCAACATATCATCATCCATTCCAAGCTCACCCAAGGTTGTCTTGCACTAAGTGGGGGAAAAGGGTTAGAAATACTTCTCCTCATATGCCACTTTTCACTTTTCGTTGTCTCTTTTGGATAATCATTAACCTTTCATGAACATATAAGATCAAGCTTGGGATGTGGATGTGGTGTAGGAGCACCTTGCTCACTAGTTGCCTCTAATTGGCAAAATTGTAAAAATTGATCTTTCAAGTGTCAAAGCATGTAAATGTTTGTAAAAATTCATGAAGTGGTCATAAATAATGTATTTGAAGTCACAAATAGGTCACTAGGTGGGAAAAATATGGAGAAAGAAAAATTTGAAAAAAATTGTAAAAGTTGCCAATTATGTAAATTGCAAAAAAAAGTGCAAAAAATTAGAAGTTGAAGAGTTTTTTTGGGAAATTTAAAGGGATAGGTTGATGAAATAAGTTGAAAAGGTAGTAATTGGTTGGGGAAACATATAAAACAGTAGTTGTAAGGTAGGAAAGTGATTATCTTTGTATTCTTGAAGAGTTCAAATCAATTAAAGTACCCTGTTTATCGAATTTAAGTGTTTCTTTCCATTGCTTATCTAGTCACAAAGATTGTACAGTAGTTCGGGGTATTGAATCTCATTTTTTTAAGTTGAATAAGGAATTATTTTTCATTTCCATCAATTTTTTTGAGGAATCTATTAAGTATATTTCTTGTTTAAGTAGAATTTCTTGAACTTGGTTTGCAACCTTAAATAAGGTTTTGAGAGTCTAAACAGATCTTAAATGACTACTCGACTGATTAGGTATTTTTAGTTTGGTGGAATAGGTTTGTATAGGATTATTTAGGTTTTTTTGTGTTGATTTGTGTAGGGGAAGGAAAGATTACATTGTGAAAGTTGTTGTCCTAACAGAAAAACAGTTATTTCCTTGTAAAAATGACTGGCTCCAAGATGCTAAATGATGTAAAGGCATGCAAGAAGGGTGTGAGAAGGTTTATACAAATTTTTCAGGTATATTTTAACATTTATAAATAGCTTTTAGATGAGTTTGAGGTTTGCAACATGTATTTCCAATAAACCCTCACTCTTTGGTGTTACAAAAAGCCTAGAATCAAGGGTTTTATAGAACAATGATTATTTGTGCCTTTCTACTTCTAAGAGTTGTTGAATCTTGTCTTTTGAGACTTGATAAAGGACTATTTTCAGTTATTTTAGGTTGGTGAGTAAGTTAGAGAGTATTTTATTTGAAAATTAGGCTGATTTGAGGTTCATTTGTTGCATAATAGTCAATTTTTTATGATATATTTTTCAAAACAAGTATACTTTCTGTTAAATTATGTTTAATAAGGCTGAAATGGGTTCCTAAAAATGTATTTATTCTATGGATATTCAATTTGGTTTGCAAGATACACCCAATTTAGTGTTTTGGCACCTACAAGCAAGTTTGGCCTTTGAGTGCAAGAATTTGAGAGCTGATAAAATAGAGTTATAAGGTAGTGTATGTGGTTTGTTTCTATCAAAATTATGATGGTTAAAGGTGTTTCAAGGTTTGATAAGAGTCATAAGTAGATTTAGTGAATGGTTGTATTTTTGCCTCATTGAAACAAGTTGAAATGAAGGGTAATTTGGTGAATAGTGAATGACTTGGTTGGTTTAGAGTTTTTCAATGATGTTATTGTTTTGGTTCAGTCAATTTGAGGATGGTTAAGGTATATTTGAGTTTGATAAAGGTCTGGAATATTGATGAAGTGATTTGCCTTATTGGTAGCCTTATAATTTCAAGTGAAATTGATGGATTTTGGTGAATGGAAAAGTGAATTTCTGATGAATTTGCAAAGTGATCTTCTTAGGTTGTGTTTGGGTCTTGAGTACCCTTGATGAATTGTTGTTGTTGATAGATGATCTTGCATCAATTGGTATCAGAGCTAGTTGATTTTGATAAGTTGGTTAAGTTTTTGCTGATGTTGAGTTATTGAGTTTGGTTACAGGTGCTTGACCCATCTAAGCTACAGAGAGAAGTTGTGAGTTTGTGTAGGTTGAGAAGATAACCTAGTTTCTGCCAAGATAAGGAAGAAGAAAGTTGAGAGAATTTGGAAGCAAGGAGTAACTTGCTTGGTTTGTTGATTTGCTGAGTTGTGTTGTGATGCAATAAGAACTAGATGGATACCTATATGAAGAAGCACTTGAGCTTGTAACCTGAAGAGTACTCCACTGATGGGAGTAGATGAGAAGGTGAAAATATGAAGACAAGTTGGTCAGAGAAGGTCAAGGATGAATTGTGAAAAGAGAGAAAAGAGATTACTTGGAAAAACAATGTGGAAGGATAGTCTTATGTCCTTTGGTAGAAAAAGAGTTGGTGAAAAGATGAAAGTGGTAAAAGGGTAGTCCTGTATCCTTTTGAAAAAGAAAAGTGATTTTGAACCTGATAGGTAGAGAAGAGAGAAGGAAAAAGACAAGTGAATACAAGAAGAATCAGAGATGAAGACAGAGTTGAAGGAAAAGACAAAAATAGGACAAATATTAGAGAGGAAAGAAGAAGAAGCGGTCCAAGGTAGATTTTTTTTTTTGAAGGTACAAGAAAAGTTGATACAATGTGTTTCCAAGGGACTTGGAAAGGTTTTGTTGGTTGGTTGTATGGTGCAAGAGCATCTTTCTCACTAGTTGCCTCTAATTGGAAAAATTGTAAAACTTGAACTTTCAAGTATCAAAGCATGTAAATCTTTGTAAAAAGCCATGAAGTGGTAATAAATAATGTATTTTAAGTCACAAATAGGTCACTAGGTGGGAATATGGAGAAAGAAAAATTTGAAAAAAAAGTAAAAGTTGCCAATTATGTAAATTACAAAAAAAAAGTGAAAAAAATCAAAAGTTCAAGATTCTTTTTGGGAAATTTGAAGGGATAGGTCAATGAAAGAAGTTGAAAATGTATTAATTAGTTGGAGAAACATCTATTAGAGTAGTTGTAAGATGAGCAAGTGATTATCTTTGTATTCTTGAAGAGTTCATATCAATAAAAGTGCCCTGTTTATCAAATTTCAGTGTTTCTTTCCATTGTTTCTCTAGTCACAAAGATTGTACAATAGTTCAAGGTCTTGAATCTCATTGTTTTAAGTTGCACAATGAATTAATTTTCATTTCCATCTGTGTGTGAGAAATGTTAGTATCAAAATGAGATAATAAAAACACACCAATGCAACATTAAACTAAAGAAAGCTAAATAAAATATGAAATCAAAGAGAATTCAAACAGAGCTTCTTCATAGTCATTCCATTGTCCTCTATCTCCAGGGATTTGCTTGAAGTTGCTGCTCTCAGATTGTGTAAGCAAAGCTTCTCAGAATGGTAACCTGCAGAACGAGTATGAAAAGGGAGAGTACTTCTCTATCCTATATGTTGGTGGAGTGAGATGTTGATGTGGATATGCACAGGGGTTGTAGATTATGCACAGGGGCTATGGATTATGGATGCTATTGAAACTATGCTATGAGGATGATAGGCCATGATATGGATTGCTACTATACTAAGCTATGCTATGCTATGATTCTAAAGACTATGAATGCTGGAAAGTTGTGCTATGCAAATTGGCTATAGTTTTCTTGTATGCAAGCTTCTCTGTTTTCAAAGACCTGACAGTCCCTTTTATAGATTTTTATAGATAAGAACCTAGCTGGCAAAGATCAATAGCTGTGAGATTGTCTGGTAATTTTGAATGGTGAGAGATGGAGAGGTTGAGAGGAAGATGGAAGATGTTGGGAGGTTGGAGAGAAGAATGGAGGTTTGTCTTCAACCCACGAGAACAACTTTGCTCAGAGAAATTAATTTTCTGTTTTGAAGTTTGTTTCACGGTTGTTGCAGATACTCCAATATTAAATAAATAAATTTATTTAATTTTGTGTGAATTTGATATTTGATTTTAGGACTATAGAAGACTTAATTAAATATTTTGAAATATTTAATTGTCAATGGACTTTAGAAAAATTAAATATTTAGAATATTTAATTGTGAATGGACTTTAGAAGAATTAATTAAATATTTTGGAATATTTAATTGTGAATGGAATTTAGAAGATTTAATTAAATATTTTGAAATATTTAATTGTGAATGGAATTTAGAAGATTTTAGAATAGAAGAATACTTAATCTTTATTTGAATAAAATATTCAAGCCAAGATTATATGATAATTAATATAAATAAATCGATAGTTTATTTAATTAATTAAAAAATGGATAAGAAAAGTGATTAAATAAACTTATTTATTTAATCGAAATGAAAGAATGAACAATATAAATAAATTATTTAGATTTATTTATATGCAGATTGAATTTAGAGATTTAATTAACTATTAAAAATATTTAATTAATTACCAGACTTTTGTGATGTGACCATTTTTAGGTGTATACACCATCCATTTTTTTAAGGAATCTATTAAGTATATTTCTTGTTTAAGTAGAATTTCTTGAACTCGGTCTACAACCTTCAATAAGGTTTTGAGAGTCTAAATAGATATTAAATGACTAATCCACCAATTAGGGATTTGTAGTTTGGTGGATTAGGTTTGTATATGATGCTTTAGTTTTCTTTTCTGTTGATTTGTGCAGGGGAAGGTGAGATTACAATGTGAAAGTTGTTGTCCTGACAGAAAAATAGTGATTTCCTTGTAAAAGTGAATGGCTCCAAGATGCTAAATGATGTAAAGGAATGCAAGAAGGGTGTGAGAAGGTTTATATAGATTTTTCAGGTATATTTTAACATGTTTGAATAGTTTGCAGATGGGTTTGAGGTTTGCAGCATGTATTTCCAATAAACGCTCACTCTTTGGTGTTACAAAAAGCCTAGAATCAAGGGTTTTATAGAACAACAATGATTTGTGCCTTTCTACTTCTAAGATTTGTTGAATCTTGTGTTTTGATACTTGATAAAGGACTTTTTTCCATTATTTGAGGTTGGTGAGTAAGTTAGAGAGTACTTTCTTTGAAAATTAGACCTATTTGAGGTTCATTTGTTATAGAATAGTCAATTTTTTCTAATATATTTTTCAAAAAAATTACACCTACTATTAAATTATGTTTAATAAGGCTGAAATGGGTTCCTAAAAAATTATTTATTCTATGGAGATTCAATGTGGTTTACACGATAGACGCGATTTAGTGTTTTGGCACCTATAAGCAAGTTTGGTGTTTGAGTGCAAGAATTTGAGAATCTGATAAAATAGAGTTATAAGGTAGTGTATATGGTTTGTTTCTATCAAAATTATGATGGTTAAAGGTGTTTCAAGTTCTGATAAGAGTTAGAATTAATATTGAGTGAATGGTTGTATTTTTTCCTCATTGAAACAAGTTGAAATGAAGGGTAATTTGGTGAATAGTGAATGACTTGGTTGGTTTAGTGTTTTTCAATGATGTTATTGTTTTGGTTTAGTGATCTTCTCAGGTTGATTTTGGGTCTTGAGTACCCTTGATGGATTTTTGTTGTTGATAGATGATATTTCATTAGGGTGACAAGTCTTAAGATTGACTCGTATGTGACATACTCCCTTTCTTCATGACACAACTTATCGAAAACATATGACTTGGCATAGGGATTTTTGAATAAGCTCTCATACCCTCTTCTAATTTAAAGAAATTTCTCACAAAATAGTGTGTAGAAAACACTTTAAAGTGGGGGCATACATAGACAACATCTTTGTGAAAATTTCATGGTGTGATTTACTTTTTCTTGTGACGTGTTCTCTCCTTGGTGGTGTCATTGGGTTTGATGCCTTCCAAGAGTGTACGATCAACTAAAGTGGCCTAATGCAAATGAGGCATCCTATGGATAATGATATAACATCCTGAATTTTCCTCTCTTAGAGACATTAGGCACAATTCTCCCTAAGAAGAATACCTTACATGAAAAAACCAAATTCCCCTTTAGCAAAATTCTTGGCACATTCAAAAACATTTATAAAAAGAATTTTCATTATGGTGCCTTATCAATGTTATCAAGAGCATAACTTTGGTATGGTTTGTATAATGGGAAGCCGACACACTGGAACAACTTTCTCATTATGTGGTGAGAAGATGACACACTAGCATGAATTTATCACTAAACCACTTCTTTGGGATATCTCACCTCGTGGACGACCTGATGTTTTGTGGTGCCAGAGTGAGCGCATCTTTTCCACCTCATTTTTCTTTCCTTTAGTTATTGCAATTGCATGATTATGTTTCTTAATGGTTTGACTTAGGATCCTTGATCCTAGGGGCTTGATTTCCTTCTTGATATTTGTCATTCTTTGTCATTTGCATCTGTACACTTGGATCTCTCTTGAATGTCTACTTTAGTGTGAGTTTGAAGAAATTTCATCCTCTCACTAAAATGGGGGCTAAATGTACCATAGAAATAAGGCAACTTGCTTTACTTGGGAATAATTGATGATAGACTAGACTTAATGAGGCCTTCGTTTGGTGTTGTGAGGTTTTTTTAACATCCACACTAGGTCTTGGACCCTTTCATATGCATTTAACAATGCCTTGTAAAGGTGTTGTAAAGTGTTGTAAAGGACTTTCACACTTTTCTAAACCTAAAAAACCCACTTTCCCCTAATTCAACATTATAAAATATATTTAATTGCATTTCCACATCAATCTAGAAGGCTTGTAAAATAAACTTAATGTTAATCTAGTGTTGTAATGTGTCCCACACATTCACATTGGATGTTATGTCTTCCTAGGCTAAGTGGGCCTCATTTTAGTGTTGTAAAGTGTATTTAATCACACTTTCACATTGAATTTTGTGTCCCAAGCCCTAATTGACCTTTACATCATCACTAATAGGCCCCTATTACCCCCTATTGTGCATCCCAAGTAAATATTTGATGAAATAACTGACATAGACATCATATAAACCTTATTCTCTTACCTCCTAAGAACCTAGCTAGAAAATGGGCCCTAATGGAACTATTTCACCACCTCTGGAAAATGAGTCCCTGCTAGGTGGGACTAATTCACCCAAGGTAGTGAATGAGTCCCATTTGGGCCAATTCAGACCTTTGAGTGGGAAAAATTAAAATTTAAGTTTATTATTTTTACATGTTGGCCTTAGGGATCTAATTTATGGGAAAATAAGGTAAATTTCCTATAAAATAAAGTCTCTAAACTCTAATTCACATCCATTAACTCATTTTCACAATTCGTTCATCATGTATCTTCTCCATCAAGCCAAGCAAGTCAGGGTTTCATCATTGCAAGTCATTAAGTTAGCTTACTAAGATATTCTAGGGTAGATTCTTCATATTTTTTCCGTAGAAATTCAAGATAAATCATCATAGCAAGGTAAGAACTACTTTGTTTCATTCTTCGTTACATTCATTCATCTTTTTGGTTTAATTACTTACAAAGGGGTTTGACCAAGGCAAACCCCCATGCCCTAACATTCAACATTTCTCCTTCTCTTCTTGTGTGTTTGCATATTTAGGAATCTTAGAGGCATATAAATCATTGAAGATTGCATTGCAATGTTGTTCAAGTTATCTCTTCATTGGATAAGTCAAAATACCCACAAAAATTCACTTTTAGGCCCGAATTTGATAGTTTCAGAACCAGACACCTTGAGAGGCAAAAAGTATAGACCAAAGGCTCCTGTTTCCACCTTTTGAATCTTTAGAAATTCAAAAGTGGACTCATTCACCATGAGTGGTGAATGAGTCCCATTTCTAGGCCTATTTTTGGTTTTTAGCATTTTTAGACACCCATTTGTCCAAAATAGGTTCTGGAACAGTTTTACAGAACTGAGACTGATTCACCTAGAATGGCGAATGAGTCCCACCAGGCCTAAAAGTCAGCATCATTAGCATTCCAAAAGTTATTTCTAGTCTTCATCAAGATCTCAGGTACACACTTTTAGTTTGGTTCATTTCTATTGTAATTTGCATTCATTTCTAGGTGTTTTTTTCATACCTCACTATGTTTTCAAATATTGCACATTTCATTAGTTTTGCATTCATAATCTATCAATTTCATTTCTTAGTTGCACTTAGATCATTCCATTTAGTCTCAATTCCATCTTTCATACCTTATTTTGAGTGAATCACCTAGATTTTGGGTGTGGGATCTATCTCTTTTCATTAGGTGAAAGACCCTAATTGAGCAAAAGAGAGATAGCATTCCTAATAGTCTTAAAATTGTTGGTTCACCATTTTAAGTTCATTAGTTCACAAGGGCCCAAGACCTAATGTGGATGTGTAAAAATCATCACAAGACTAGATCAAGGTGATATCAAGTCTAATTTATCATTAATTATTCCTAAATCAAGCAATGAAAAGGGGAACTCTTTTCCATCATTACAAAAGCACAAAAACCTAAGGTTTGAGTGTTGTTTTAAAATGGTGATTCTTTTCAGAAATCAAAATGTTGAAGGACTAGGGTTGATATTTCACTTCCTTGTATAGAGGATATGTTGCGGAAAAGATTACTTGAACTATCTATGAGTCCCAAGTAATTGTTGATATCATAAACATCTTAGTGAAGGAATGATCCTAGTGGTTTGTTTGATTTTGATTTCTAACAAGTAGGACATGTAAATAATGGATGAGGGACTATATGCCTTATTTGGTTTTCCAATTATTTTGTTCTAACAAGGATCCTATAAATAGCTTCAATTTTTTTTCCCAATTGTTAGCAGGATAGAGCAATAGCACTAGTTTTCGAGCAAAGGTGCAAGACTATGAGAAAAAGTGGCTAGATTTATTAAATGTAGCCAAAAATGTTTCAAGTGCTTGGGTTTCAGAGAAGCAAGTGTGAGCTAGAATGGAAAGTGCAACTATTGTGTGTTTCTATCAAATGCAATGCTTACTTAGGAAAAAATGAGTTTCTTTAGGCAAATGCAAGCATCTTGGAGGAAAGTGCACTAGTTTATGGGAAGAAAGTGCAATCAAATAAAAGCAAGTGAACATATCTCATAGTAATTGCCCAACTTCTATCAAATGCAACTAATTTTCATCAATAAAGTTTCAAAATAGAGAACAAATGCAATGAATTTTTAGCAGCTACTCTAGAAAATGTGACAACTACACTAGAATTTTGTGCAAAGGTGGTCTCTATGTGTTTTGTTTCCAGTTTGAACAATCTTTCTCCATATTTTTGCAAGTTTAAAGTTGGTTCTTCTCTCAATTTCTCTATTTCTGGAGTATGACAAGTGATATAACAACACTTGGACTGAATCAAAAAACATGGACTTGTGTGACCTTCATGTCTATAGCTTTAGTTGTGAAATCACGACACCAAGCCATAGTTCCCAAATGTTTACTTTTATTAATGCAACTGAAAATTAAAGCTTGAATATTCAGAAAATTTTAAGGAAAATCCTTTCAAGGAATGCAAATATAGGGATTATTTTAAAAGAATACACTAATTCAAAGGTTTTGTAGTTTGATCATCATGTTTAGTGTTTGTTTTGATGTGTTCTTTTAGATCAAGCACAAAGTTTGATGTCAAATTGTTTTGAATGTATTTGGAAAGTTTAACATAGATAAGAATTTGCGAACCTAGTGGTTAGAAACCATTCTTTTAGGTAGGCTTGCCTCATGCTCCGAAAAGATAATTTTACATGTAACTTATGGAACGGGCCTATAATCATACTCAGAAAGTAACTTCTCAGAAGTAAATTCCCATGCACCACTTTCAAAGAATTTTTTTTGATAAAGGGTTAGCTTCTAAAACAAACTGGATCTTAGTAATGTTCTGGGGATATTATTTTCAGCCCCCTATACATGTGGCATTTTACTCAATTAAGAGACCTCCTAGTCCTTGTGGGTTTTTACACATCACGAGGATACTGCAGGAGAATATGTCAACATAGACTAGCAGAACCTGGTGGGATGATGAACTTTCCTCACACCCACAATTTATTTATATAGCAGTCTAGAACAAAAGTATCACTTAGGTTGCCTATGAGTTCTCCAGTGTGGGATGTTTCTCAATAGGCAGGCCCTCTAAAAGGTATGATTGAAAATAAAGATGCAAAGCTTAAGATGTTTTCGCTCACCCAAGATCACCAAAAGGTGCACGGGGAGAAGATAATCATCTAGCTTGCCAAAAAAGAATCCACAACATACACTTCATAGAAGTTTGATTCTTTTTAAGCACCTTGAGCGATGCTATCCCCAAAAATATGTGAATAAAGCATAACAACTTTTTTTAATTTTAATTGCACCAATACGAAGTATTCTGGATATCAATCACTTAAGATAGCAATGGTGTAAGACAAAAAGAATAATTTGTTCATTTTTAAGCCCAAATTTGAGTGTTTCTAAGAAATTAATCCTAGTTTTAACCTGGTCAACAAAAGAAAATATGATCATGTTTCAACAAAAGGAAATCATTTTTCATTTGTTCTTTTTATGTGCCAAAATTAAAGTTCCTAATTATGAAAACTTGGAAAGAGTTCATTTTTAGAGCACCTTAATTGAAATTTTTGTTCTTTTTATGCACCAAATGACAATTCCTAACTTGGAAAAACTTTGAAATGGTTCATTTTAAGAGCACCAAAATGAAATATTCATTTGTGTTCTTTTTAAAGCACCAAATAAAGGTTCCTATTTTAAGAAAGCTTGAAATGGTTCAATTTTTAATAACACCAAAATGAAGTGTGCATTTGTGTTGTTATTTTTAAAGCACAAAATAACAAATTATACTTTAAGAAAGCTTGAAATAGTCAATTTTAAGAGCACTTAAAAAAAAAATTGTTCTTTTTATGCACCAAAAAAAAAATTTCTAACTTAACAAAAACCATTTGTAAATCTGGAGTGCTTTGACCGTTCATCTTCTCTATAGAAAACGTGTTATTTTTTTTCAAACCTTGCGTACAAACATGTTAGCATCTATCACACATTCAAAAACAAGCATCTGTTAGCAAAAAAATTAGTTACAAATTTGCAGATCTCAAACATAGGTCTATTAGAGAAAATGCACAGAAATCAGAGTTAATTGCACCCTTTGTTAGAGAGAAAATGCATAGGTTTAGAGCAAGTGTGCCCCTTTCAACAGTCAAATTCTTAGAAAAATTTCAAGTGCATGGTTCTTGGTGTCAGATGTATGGTTTTTAGAGGCAAGTGTGCGGTTTTCTTGATAGGAAATTGCAAAATTTTCTGGGATAGTGTGTGAAAGCTTCTCCAAAAGCGATCTTGGAACCTACGACTTCAAAAATGGCTTATACAAACATTAGTGTAGGGGACCATGATCCCACCAGACATTGTAGAATGTGTGAGGGATAAAATCATAGATAAAAACAAGATAAATGTACATGAAATCAGAATCTAAGCTAAGATCAATAAAACTAATTTAAGATCTAATCCTACACTTACAAATTGAAACTAAGCTATTGAAAACATATTAAGAAAACCTATGATTACCAAATTGAATTCAAAACAAAGAAAAGTGTTATCATCCTGTATCAGAGTGTGTTCACCTAATGTTGGATTGTTCGTATCACTACGAAGCCTCCATAGTTCATTTGTGAAGCTTTGATGCAATATCTTGGTTGGTTGATCGAATAAATGTTGAAGCTCTAACAATGGTGGTTGTGAATGTCAGAAGTACTTCACTGTGCAAATGATGTTGAATTTTCAATCCTTTTTTGTGGGGAAAGATGTTTGTTATAATGAAAATGAGATTTGAAATGGATGATCAGATTTAAACAATGTTGAGTCAAGATTGATGGTCGAAAGGTGTTGAGAGGATTTAGACATGAGTAGATTGTGTAAAGTAGATTGCACAATTTGTGTGATTGAGGAATATATTGGTTGGTCAAGATTTAGATTGATCAATCAGGATTTAGATTGATTATTCAAGATTTAGATTGTTTAGTTAGGAAATTGATTTATCAGTCAACAAATTAGATGGCTCAGTTAGCAATCGTAATTTGACTAATCAAAAAGTGGGTGAGGAAAATTGATTAATTGATTTAATTCATTAATTCATTTTTGGAGTTGAACGTGCAAATCAAGTTTAACTTTTGCAAACAAAGTTGCATTAGTTTGTTTTGATTTTTTGACAAATGTTTTGAATAGTTTGATTAATTATTAGAATTTTGGAGGGAAAGTGTCATAATTAAATTATTATGATTTAATAATACAATTAACTTAGGGGAATAAGGTGATTTAGTGATGTAATTGTTGACGACGATTTTACTCACAACAAACAGGGCAAATAAATTCTTCACAGACAAGACCACAAAGAGCCTATCTTTCTTGAAAGATATGGAACAAAGACAACATAAAAGGGAATTCTTCATTAATAGGAAAAGATTGGATTTAGTTCAATCCCAAGTCTCTGATAACTAGGTCATGGTTGCACTAGGGTCACTCTCGGGTACTAATGTGATATTATTGTTAATCTCAAAGGGACTATGGTTTTGAATTTAATATTTTAGGCATTGGACTTTCAAATGAATCATAAATTCAAACCTCATGAAATTGAAAGATTTGTTGTAACATTTCAAGAACATCACAAATTATTTGCTATCACTTAAGTAGATTTAGCATTAAGCATTCAACAATTTTATGGAAAACAAAAGATTTTCAATAAAAATTCATCCATTCATTCAAATTTTGGAACATTTTCAAGAATTTAAACATCTACTCTAAAATAAAGCAAAAAAATACCAAAAATTAAAAGTTTATCTCGATTATTCTCCATGGATGCCCCAAAGAATCAATTAAAATAGAGAAAATTACTTTATACTTCACTAGATTGCTTCACAACTACATATAAAATAGTGCAATCTTTTAAAGAGAGGTGTTTCATTTCTAGACACCAAGTAGGTTTTGTATGCACCCTTAAATAGTGCAACATACAGTTGTGTTCGATTGAACTAACAAAACTAGCTACAAAAGATAATGAGATAGCTAGTTATCTAATAAGCTTTGATATTAATCAATGTCTACGTGCATACAAAGTTTTACTCTAGAATGGTTCAGAAAATAGGAAAAAAGAACAAAAATTCAAAGTTTATGCTCCTCCAACATCTGCAAATTATGAACTTAAAATAAAAAAGGGATCCTCTGGCCTTTTATAGATAACAAGGCTCAAAAAGAATACGGAAAATACATGAGAGGAAATCCAAGGGACCAATCTCATCAATGCACATGGAATGTAGTGAATGATATGAAAATTGTAATCAAATTCAAATAGAAGTCAACTCCAATTACACATTGAAATTCTTCGTGTGTTAATCTTTAATCATTAGGGTTCTTTCTTGAACCAAACAGATCTGATCAAACAAAATATAGGAATTTCCCATAAAAAGGGAGTGATCAGGTGGAAATATAAATCCTATATCTCACATTCCTCAATTTGAGCATTCCAGGAATGAGCTACCCCCAGAATAAATACACTTCTATATTGCATGCTTGAACTCTAGCATCCCGACATTCCAGTATCTGGTACATCTTTATAATGAACTTAATTCTAGCATGAGCTTTTAAAGTGCATCAATGAACTTGGTAACATCATCATATTTGTTTGCAAATACAATTTTCCTAACCATCCATACTCGAACTTTGCATCACAATCTGTATTTCTTGCAATCATGAATTCCACACATAAATCCCTTTAAAAGTAAGAAAAAAATTCATAACATCCCATGTAAATAAAACCATTATTCAAATATTAGTATAAAATCTCATAATTAACATGCTTTTAAGCATATAAAAAATTGTCACATATATACTAGATTATCAGAATCATTAGATAAACTTAAAATTTTATCATTTTGACTTCACATTACAACCTAGTATCTGGTACCCACTATTCATCTTTACGCACTAACTTTCCTGGACCCCTGTTATATTGGAACTCCATCATACCAAACTCCTTCATAATGGACTTCTTCATACCAGACCAAAGCCTTCCATTCAAACTAACATTACCTTTTTCCTCTTCACATATTTCTAGTACGCGATACCTGGTGCCTGAAACACTTGCATTACAAAGTACTTCTATTATCAATGATTTATCTTTGCTCTTCACTTCTAGTGATCTTTCAATTATCTAGCTCTCACCATAAGAGTTATTCATTTTACTTGGGTCCCCAAGTATTTTCACTCTTGGAGCATGTTGTGAAACCACACAACAATTTTCAACCAATAAAACCAAATTTAAACCAAACTTGAAATTAAAGCACCTATTGTAAATTAAAACTTATACATATTTTAAAACAATAACTTCTACCTTTACCTAGATTCTAACATAAAGAAGTAAAACTCCACTAGAAGCATCCTTGTGTTCTTTGATTAATTCTAGTTTTTGGGACTTAGTGAAAAGAATTAGTTCATTAACATTGAACTACATAATATAGTAATCCTCCAAAGCCAACCAGGGATAGAGCCTTTCTGTCTGTCAAGCGTCCATAGCCTCAACAAGGTTATCTCCGTAATTCCCCCAAACATAGCTCTACTACCAGTCAAGCATCCATAGCCCTGGTAGAGTTATTTAGAGAGCCTAAAGAGTTGATATCTCTCTCTCTCTCTCTCTCTTTTTCTTTTTTCAGATATAGCAATGATAGCTTACTTTTTCTCTTTTGATATTTCAATGATAGCTCTTTTAGCAACTTGCAAGCAATGAAGCAATGCTATTAGGTTGGGAATTATAGTGGTAGCGAAGGTTACTTTTTATTTTTCATTCAATGCAAATCTCTTCATCAATTCACTACTTCCCAAAAACTCATTTAATGATTTCCTACAAGTGTGTGTTTCTAGCTAAATTTTACTAATTTATACCAAATCCTAGCTAACTGCAACTCGCTATATGTTAAAAAATATGAATAAATTAAAATTTAGCAATAGACAACTTAATCACCAAATTTCAATTTAAATTTAGAAACATTAGTTACCACCCTTCCGATTAAATTTATGGCAACTACTAAAATTTTTGCTAACAGTTTCAATTTGACGACGTTGTACCTCATTAATGGATCAAAAAATGCCATGATTACCTTGAATCACAATCACATTATTCTTCATTAAATTTGTATGCCTTACTCTGCATGTATTATCTTCTCAAGTTACTGAGGTGATGACGTGTACTACCTCACCGGTTTCGTTTTCCTTTATATTTTGTACACATAAGTACCTCCATAACTAATATGACTTACAAAAAGTGAAATGACCACTATTAATTTCAAAATCTTCAACTTGCTTGATACGCATTCTTCATACTGCTCAAATTTGAAGCAATTTATCAATAGATATTTGTAAAGAATTAATTTGATTTAACCTTTAACTATGAAGATAATTATCCAGCTGCCACCTTGCTTGCGGTTTCCCAAAAAACATTTTCACTCAAGGCAACTATGTATCACAGCTTCCTTACGGTCCTTTATAAATTTTGCATTTCTTCTCAAATTTTTCACACTTTTTCTTTCTAGCTTTCTATTTTATTTTTGAAATTTCACTCTGTGCATTGGCATTTGCTTCTTAGCCATGGATACTCCAATCTTCTTAGGTTGTTCTCGCAAAAAAAAAAAAATCTTAGAGAGCATCACACCACAAAGGCTTGAAAAGGTTTTCTTTATTAGGACTTCCAGTTTCATTGTACCAAACTTGTGCTTAGTCCTTGGGGGAAAGTATGTTGAATCTAGCTACTACTTTTGCTTCTATTTTGATATAGCTTCTAACTTTGTAGCATCACTTCTAGATATTATGCTACCTATTGAAGATGTTTGTGCTACTGTCAACTTGATAGTGAAGCCTGAATTCCTCAAAAAATTGGATACCATTTTATCTGTTGCACATCCGACCATTGGGATCCCCTCCATGGATGATATTCCTTGATTCCTGGAATGTGGGGAAATGGTTCCGCTTTGGTCTTTTCTTACTGATCTCGATATCCAAGACTTTAAAGTTCACTAGGAACTCACCTATATAGGGTATTTGGCTCTGATATAAGAGGCATCCCACATCGACTGAATGACTACTACTATCCGCAACTTTGTTCACTCTTTTTGCTTTTTTATTTTTTTCAAATGAAGATTTTCAATGTCTCATGTATATACTTGATACACACACATGCACACACACATATATCCATTTTTGGTGTATATTTAAAGCATGTTTTACTATACATGGTTTTATTATCTTTCTTTTCACAGTTCACTCTACAAATGTTTGAATTAACTCTCATGTTTAAGATAGGTTTAAGTAGAATTTGCTAATGCAGAGGCCAGACAAAAGAAAAGAATAAAAATGAAAAAAAAGAAACCCTACACAAAAGCAACCTAAACCCTAGCTACCATAACTCTAACATAACAAAAGATTAACTCTAATAAAGAAACTTGTTTCAATTTCTACAATTATTTCTTCTACAATTTTGGTATGAATTACAGTAGGTTTATCTTTAAATTCATTTATCAAAATTTTCATTGTTCTACTATAATAGTGAATTATCTTAAATTTTTTACGTTTAAAGATCATGAATTCAAAAGCATACTTACCAAAGATTTGGCTCATATGTATGAAAATGAACTCATTAGAGATTGATTGCACACATTCCTTTTGATGCAACCATACTCTACCTTCCTCCTTCCCTAGTCCATTTCCATGAATAGTTGTATATATTTCTCTTCTTCCTCCTCCTCTGAAAGTCTTCATGTCTTCGACCCTATCTTCACTTTGCATTTTGTTAGACCAAGATATATAACTATTTATATTACTATCAGAGAGAGATAAAGTAAAAATTTAATATTTTGTATCTTGTATAAAATTAGGAAAATTTCTTTTTATAGCTTGTGAATTTTAAACTTGCAGCAAAATACATTCATTTCTTGCTTGATTTTCCCTCTCCTTCTTGTTATCTACATTTTCCACGTATAAAGGGAATGATGATTCATCGATGTCATTTCCTCGTTTGTGATGAAATACCTCTAAATCTTGACATTCTTACCTATTTCCCTACAAGATGTTAGAATTTTCTTTATAATAATATATAGTTTTCCAATTGTTTTGATGCATCTGTTAATTTTTTAATATTTCCAATTTCACTAGGGTTAAACATTTTTCTCGTTAACAATTCCTTTCTTTTAACAATTAAAACTTCCTCTATTAACAAAATTACTTTACTTATGGCAAAACTTACCCTAGTTAAAAAAAATTCACATTCAAGTTCACCGTGATCAGTCATATCATGAATTCTACACTCGGTGACTTCCAAAACTAAATAAACTCAAAGGATGCAATTTTTAGTTAAAAAATTTCAAAAAAAATTCAACTTCCATGTTGAAAAGCTAGCTTGCAATCAAAAATTATATTTTTTATTTACAAGCTGCTCACAAAACTTAGGATTATTGTTTCAAAGTGTAACTCTCCAATCCAGAGAATAAGACCTAAAATATCAAACATGGCCATCCAAGCACTAGTTCCTGTTCACATCGATTTTACTCGTAGCAAACAGGGCGAATAAATTCTTCACATACAAGACTGCAAAGATCCTATCCTTCTTGAAAGATATGGAGCAAAGACAAACTAAGAGGGAATTCTACATTAATAGGAAAATATTGGCTTTAGTTCAATCCCAAGTCTTTGATAACCAGGTCATGGTTGCACTAGGGTCGCTCTCGGGTACATACATGATATTGTTGTTAATCTCAAAGGGACTATGGTTTTGAATTGAATATTTTAGGAATTGGACTTTCAAATGAATCATAAAGTCAAACCTAATGAAATGAAAATATTTGTTGTAACATTTCATGAACATCATAAATTCTTTGCTATCACTTAAGTAGATTTAGCATTAAGCATTCAACAATTTTATGGAAAAAAAAAGATTTTCAATAAAATTTCATCCATTCATTCAAATTTTGGAACATTTTCAAGAATTTAAATATCTACTCTAAAATAAAGTATAAAAATATTGAAAATTAAAAGTTTCTCTCAGTTATTCTCCATGGATTCCCCAAAGAATCAATTAAAATAAGCAAACCACTTTATACTTCACTAGATTTCTTCACAACTACATATAAAATGGTGCAATATTTTAAAAAGAGGGGTTTCATTTCTAGACACTAAGTAGGTTCTGTATGCACCCTTAAATGGCACATCATATAGTCTTGTTTGGTTGAACTAACAAAACCAACTACAAAAGATACTCAGATAGGTAGCTATCTAATAAGCTCTGATATTAATCAATGTCTATGTGCATATAAAGTTTTACATTGGAATGGTTCACAAATGAGGAAAAAGAACAAAAATTCAAAGTTTATGCTCCTCTGACATCCAAAAATTCTCAACTTAAAATAAAAAAGGGATCCTTTGGCCTTTTATTGAACACAAGGCTCAGAAAGGATAAGACGAATACATGAGAGAAAATCCAAGGGACCAATCTCATCAAGGCATGTGGAATGTAGTGACTAATAGGATAATCGTAATCGAAGTCGAATAGAAGTCAACTCCAATTACACATTGAAATTCTTCAGGTGTTAATCTTTAATCATCGGGGTTCTTTCTTGAACCAAACAAATATGCTCAAACAAAATATAGGAACTTCCCATAAAAAGGGAGTGATTAGGTGGAAGTATAATTCCTATATCTTAGGTTCCTCGATTTGAATATTCTAGGAATGAGCTAACCCCAGAATAAATACACTTCTATACTGCATGCTTGAACTCTAGCATCCTAGGATTCTGGTATCTAGCACATATTTATAGCAAACTCCATTCTAGCATGAACTTTTAAAGTGAATTAATGAACCTGGTAACATCATCAGATTTGTTCGCAAATACAATTTTCCTGACCATCCATATTCAAACTTTGCATCACAATCTACATCTCTTGCAATCACAAATTCCACACATTAAATCCCTTTAAAAGAAAGAAAAACATTTGTAACATCCCATGTAAATAAAACCATTATTCAAATATTAGTATAAAATATCATAATTAACACGCTTTTAAGCATATCACAAATCCTCACGTATATACCAGATTACTGAAATCATTAGAAAAACTTAAATTTTTTAGCATTTTCACTTCACATTACAACCCGGTATCCAATACCCAGTATTTAGATTTACCCACTAACTTTCTCAGACCTTAGTTATACTGAAACTCCATCATTCTGGACTCCTTCATACTAGACTTCTTCATACCAGACCAAAGCATTCAATTCAAACTAACATTGCCTTTTTCCTTTTCACATGTTTCTGGTACCTGGTACCTGGTGCTCGGAACACTTGCATTACAAAGTACTTTTATTATCAACGATTTCTCTTCGCTCTTCACTTCTTGTAATCTTTCAACTTGCTAGCTCTTGTCATAAGAGTTAATTTTTTAACTTGGCTTCCCAAGTCATTTTAGTCTTGTGGCATGTTGTGAGACCATAGAACAAATTGCAACCAATAAAACCAAATTTAAACCAAAATTAAATCACCCGTTGTAAATTAAAAATTATACATATTTTAAAACAATAACTTTTACCTTTACCTAGATTCTAACACAAAAAACTAAAACTCCACTGAAAACATATGTGTGTGCTCTGATTAATTCTAGTTTTTGGAACTTAGTGAAAATAATCAATTCATTAACATTGAACTACATAATATAATAATCCTCCAAAGCCAACCAGGGATAGAGCCTTGCTTCCATTCAAGCGTCCATAGCCCCAACAAGGTTATCTTTGTAATTCACCAAACATAGCTCTACTGCTAGTCAGGCATCCATAGCCCTGGTAGAGTTATTTGGATAGCGTAAAGAGTTGATCTCTCTCTCTCTCTCTCTCTTTCCTTTTTAGATAAAGCAATGATAGATCATTTTTTGTCTTTTGATATTTCAATGATAACTCTTTTATCAACTTGCAACCAATGAAGCACCGCTATTAGGTTGGGAATTATAGTGGTAGCGAAGGTTACTTTTTGATTTTTCATTCAATGCAAATCCCTTCATCAATTCACTACTTCCTAAAAACTCATTTAATGACTTCCTACAAGTGTGTGTTTCTAGCTAAATTTTACGAATTTATGCCAAATCCTAGCTAACTATAGTTCACTATATGTTAAAAAATATGCATAAATTAAAATTTAGCAATAGACAACTTAATCACCAAATTTAAATTTAAATTTAGAAACATCAGTTACGACCCTTTTGATTAATTTATGGTAACTACTAAAATTTTTGCTAGTAATATAGATTTGATGGCATTGTACCTCATTAATGGATCAGAAAATGTCATGATTACCTTGAAGCACGATCACATTATTATTCATTAAATTTGCATGCCTTACTCTCCACGTATTATCTTCTCAACTTACTCAAGTGATGACGTGTACTACCTTGCCGGTTTTGTTTTCCTTTATATTCCACACACATAAGCACCTCCATAATTAATACGACTCTTAAAAAAATGAAATGACCACTATTAATTTTGAAATCTTCGACTTGCTTCATTCGCAAACTTCCTACTACTCAAATTTGAAGTAATTTATCACCAGATATGTGTAAAGAATTAATTTGATTTAACCTTTAACTCTAAAGATAATTATCTAGCTGCCACCTTGCTTGCGTTTACCAAAAAACATTTTCACTCAAGGAAACTATTTACCACAACTTCCTTATGGACCTCTATAAATTATGTATTTCTTCTCAAGTTCTTCACACATTTTCTTTCTAGCTTTTTGTTTTATTTTTGTAATTTCACTTTGTGCATTTGCATTTGCTTCTTAGCCATGGATACTCCAATTTTCTTAGGTTATTCTCATTGAAAAAATGTTTTCTTAGGGAGCATCACACCACAAAGGCTTGAAAAGGTTTTCTTTATTGGGACTTCCAGTTTCACTATACCAAATTTGTACTTAGTCCTTCAGGAAAAGTATGTTGAATCCAGCCGCTACTTTTTCTTTTATTTTGATATAGCTTCTCACTTTGTAGTGTCACTTTTGGATATTGGGCTACCTGTTGAAGATTTTTGCGTTGCTGCAAACTTGATAGTGAAGCCTGAATCCCTGAAAAATCTACATACCATTTTATCTGTTGGACATCTGACCATTGGGATTCCCTCCATCGATGATATTCCTTGGTTCTTGGAACACGGGGAAGTGATTCCACTTTGGCCTTTTATTACTTGTCTCCATATCAAAGGCCTTGAAGTTCACCAAGAACTCGCCTATATAGGGTATTTGGCCCTAATAGAAGAGGCGTCCCACATTAATTGAATGACTACTACCATCCACAACTTTTCTCACTCTTTTTGCTTTTTGATTTTTTTGAAATAAGGATTTTCAATGTCTCATGTATATACATGATATATATTCCTTTTTGGTACATTTTAAAGCATTTTCTACTGTGCATGGTTTTATTATTTTTCTTTTCACAGTTCACTCTACAAATATTTGAATTAACTCTCATGTTTAAGATAGGTTTAAGCATAATTTGATAATGTAGAGGCAAAACAAAAGAAAAGAAAAGAAAAGAAAAAAAAATGAAACCCTACATAAAAGAAAACTAAACCCTAACTACCCTAACTCTAATATAACTAAAGATTAACTCTAATACAGTAATTTATTTCAATTTCTACAATTATTTCTTCTATAGTTTTGGTACAAATTACAACACGTTTATCTTAAATTCATTTATCAAAATTTTCAATGTTCTACTGTAACAGTGAATTATCTTAAATTTTTTGCGTTTAAAGATCATGAATTCAAAAGCGTACTTACTAATGATTTGGCTCACATGCATGAAAAAAAACTCATTAGAGATCGATTGCACACATTCCTTTTGATGCGACCATACTCTACCTTCCTATAGTCCTAGTCCATTTCCATGAATAGTTGTATCTATTTCTCTGCTTCCTCCTCCTTTGAAAGTCTTCATGTCTTCGGCCCTATCTTCACTTTACATTTTGTTAGACCAAGATATATCACTATTTATATTACTATCAGAGAGAGATAAAGTAAAAAAATCATATTCTATATCTTGTATAAAATTACGAAAATTTCTTTTTATAGCTTGTGAATTTTCAATTTGGAGCAAAATATATTTGTTTCCCGCTCAATTTTCCCACTCCTCATTATCTGCGTTTTCCACATATAGAGGGAATGATGATTCATCGATGTTGTTTCCTCGTTTGTTATGAAATATCTCTAAATCTTGACATTCTCGCCTATTTCCCTACAAGACATTAGAATTTTCTTTATAATAATCGTAGTTTTCCAACTGTTTTGATGTATCTGTTAATTTTTTAATATTTCCAATTTCACTAGGGTTAAACATTTTTCTCATTGACAATTCCTTTCTTTTAGCAGTTAAAACTTCCTCTGTTAATGAAATTACTTTAGTTATTGCCAAACTTACCCTAGTTAAAAAAAATTCACATTCGAGTTCACTGTGATCAATCATATCATGAATTCTACACTCGGTGACTCTTCCAAAAGTGAATAAACTCAAAGGATGTGATTTCTAGTTAAAAAATTTCAAAAATAATTCAACTTCCATACTATAAAGCTAGCTTGCATTCAAAAATTATATTTTTTATTTACAAGCTACTCACAAAAATCAGGATTAATGTTTCAAAGTGTAACTCTCCAATCCAAAAAATAAGACCTAAAATACCAAACATGGCCCTCCTAGCGCTAGTTCCTATTGATGATGACTTTACTCATAGCAAATAGGGTGAATAAATTCTTCATAGACAAGACTACAAAGAGCCTATCCTTCTTGAAAGATATGGAACAAAGACAGCCTAAAAGGGAATTTTGCATCAAAAGGAAAAGATTGGATTTATTTCAATCCCAAGTCTCTAATAACCAGGTCATAGTTGCACTAGGGTCTCTCTCGAGTACTTATGTGATGTTGTTAATCTCAAAGGGACTATGGTTTTGAATTGAATATTTTAGGCAAATGTGGATATTCAAATGAATCGTAAAGTCAAACCTCATGAAATCAAAATATTTGTTGTAACATGTCATGAACATCACAAATTCTTTGCTATCACTTAAGTAGATTTAGCATTAAGCATTCAACAATTTTATCGAAAAAAAGAAGTTTTCAATAAAATTTAGTCCATTCATTCAAATTTTTGAACATTTTCATGAATTTAAACATCTAGTCTAAAATAAAGCATAAAAATATTAAAAATTAAAAGTTTCTCCTGGTTATTCTCCATGGATTCCCCAAAGAATCAATTAAAATAGAGCAAGTCGCTTTATACTTCACCAAATTGCTTCACAACTACATATAAAATGGTGCAAGCTTTTAAAGAGAGGGTTTTCATTTCTAGACACCGAGTAGGTTCTATATGCACCCTTAAATAGTGCAACATATAGTCTTGTTTAGCTGAACTAACAAAACTAGCTACAAAAGATACTGAGATAGGTAGCTATCTAATAAGCTATGATATTAATCAATGTCTACATGCATACAAAGATTTATGCTAGAATGGTTCAGAAAATAGGAAAAAAGAACAAAACTTAAAAGTTTATGCTCCTATGACATGCACAAATTCTAAACTTAAAATAAATAAAGGGATCCTATAGCCTTTTA